>PVIR01002975.1:0-94697 GCA_004026965.1 Petromus typicus | reverse complement strand
TTTTTTTTTTTTTTAAACTAGCCCAATACAGAAAGTGGTGATAGGTCACTGAGGAAAGTGAACAGGATGTAGTAAGTTGTACTCTGACGAAACAAAGCTGTACTTCAGCGATACTCTGGATTATTGCTTTGCGAGAATCTTCAAAGAGCTCTTCCTGGGATTTTATAGAGTTGAAGGTTGCACCCTGGTGGCTGTAATCACATTAGACTTGGGGAAGCATTTTGTTTGGCCGTGGGGTGGTGTGCCTTGTTGATAAGGGATGTGGTGGAGTACTGGATCTTCGGCTTTCCTCACTGCCCCCTGCTCTCAGCAGCGTCACTCCCTTGTATTACTGGCCTGACCCCAGAGGCTTCTGAGTCGGGAACTCTTGACTTTCGTGTGATCTTTTTTTTTTTGTTTTGTTTTTTGTTTAGGACTTACGGGAAGGTAAGTAAGAGATGCCCATTTTATTTTCAGAACTGAGAAAGAGGCTGTATTTATAGGCTGCACCGCTTGTTGATAATGTTGTTTACATATTTGGAAGCACACCGCCCCCCAAGCTGCCACCAGCTTTATCAGATCACTTAAATGAAGTCCTGTGCCGCCATCAACATTAGTCCAAATCTGTCACAACTGGCAACCTTCAGCTTTGGGCTGAAAAGATGGTTAATTGGTCTGTGGGTGGCACAGATGCAAGCAAATAAGATGGTTACATTTGTGCCACTGATGGCTCAGCTTTATCCCGAACAACGAGGCTTTCCTGTTCTATTTGGAAAAGCGCTTTCCTGCACTGAGGATGTTCAGTTGTCTTTTCTTAAAAGGAACTTGTTTCTCCCTCAGAAACTTAGGCAAATAAATAAAAAGCCTTGAACAAATAGAAATGCCACCCATAAATGGGAGTTTTACTGAACTGTGTTTGTGGTAAGCACATAAATTATATTTTGTTCCTAAAATGATTTTTTAGAAATAAAGGAGTACTTTGTATTCCTCAAAGAAAATTTGAGAGTATAGACAGGAAAATAAAAATTACCTTTTATCCAAGATTTGTAGAAAACACTTTAAATATTTTCTATGACTTTTTAAAAGACTACTTTACATATATGAGGATGGTAAAGTTATGAGATCACATTATAATTTGCTTATTTCATTTAATATATTGTGAATATTATAACGTGTATCATAACTTTTGGAATAATTGCACAGCATTGCCTCTTATTGTTATAACTTATTTAACCATCCTTTTGCTGTGAAATAGTCAACTTATTTTAACTTTCTCTCAGTTGTTACAATGGAACATTGAATCATTTTGTATGTCAATAGATGAGCTGCTATTGGATTTTCCCTTTCATCTAAGCTCCTTCCAATGTAGTCTTTGATTTAAAGGAGATGAAATGCTACCTCTTTTTACCCCCTTGTTAAACGAGGGGTAGTTTACTGGCACACTCTCCACATCCCTCACTCACAAACTTCCCACTTACTAAGCAGAAATACATATTTCACTTCCTACTTTAATTAGCATTTATTATTATCGCTGTTGAGTTTGAAGTTTTTTTTGTCACATGAGTGTGTGTGTGTGTGTGTGTGTGTTTGTGAATATGTGACTTGTTTGTTCATTTTCTTTTTCCCCTCATGGATTTTTACGTAGATTTTAAACAATAAGTATTTCTGGTCTAACAGAAGCTCATGAACAGCCATAATTACATGACAGGGGCGGGGGATCTGTCTCCCAGAAGGCACGTTCAGAAGGCTGTAGCCTCTGTGGAGCCTTCCTGGGGCGCTTGGCTGTCCTCAAGACAGGCAGCTGGCTCTCTGGGCGGCAGGCAGGCACTGTGAGACAGTGAAGTGGAAACTGCAGTGGTTTTCTCACCTGTCTTGGAAGTCACAGGTTGCCATTTCTGCTCTGTTCCCTTTATTAGGAACTTATCTCCAGGTTCAGCCACCTTCGGGGGAAGAGAATTCAGTTCTACTGGTTGATACCTCACCTCTTACGGAATTGAGAATGTATTTTAAGACTACATTTTAAAAAGAACCACATCTTTTAAGTATTTTCTTCCAACCTCTCCTTCAAACTTAATTTTTTCACACCTAGAGATGTAAAAATTTAGGGCCGAGGATTGAGCTCAGTGGTTCCAGAGCCTGCCTTGCAAGTGTAGGGTCCCAGGTTCAACCCCAGTAACCACATACAACAATGCTGGGTGTGGAGACTCACACCCACCAGCAATCAGTACCACATACCACAGTGCCAGGCATGGTGGCTCACGCCTGGAATCCCAGCACTTGGGAGGCAGAGGAAGGAGGATTGCTGAGTTCAGGACCAGCTTGAACTACAAAGCAAAACCCTATCTCAAAAAACTACAACAACAAAAACAAAACCCAAACCAACTTAATGTACTTGTCTATTAATCATTTCTTTTTTCAAAGTTATTTCACTTATACTTAGCAAGGTCTTCTCTACTCTCATGTCTGTTACATATTCACCTGTGTTTTCTTTTAGTTCTTTGTTGATTTTGCTTTTAACATGTAGCTTCTTTAGTATTTGTAGCATTTATTTTGAGGGTGGTATTAAATAATACTCAATTTTCCCTCATAATTAAAATTTATTTTGTTGGCAATTTTTTAGTAAGTGTGTCTTCTCTTAATGTTTTGCAGTGTCTCTTTTATTACCAATAAATATAAGGTGGCTCTTCGGTTGATACTTGTAATACTGCCATTGCCCATTTCAAAATCTTAAAATGTCTCCAGGTTGGTTGGTGAATAATGGTATTCTGAGTTCTTCATCTTTTCCTTCCTCTCAATTAAGATCTCTTTGTACCAAGGAAAAGAGTCTTCTCTGACATGTGGAAGGGAGTGTGCGCATGGTCCTGCAGCTCCAGGGCCGGTGCAAGTATTATTTCTGCTATTTTGAATGTCACCCCATGTGATATAGGTACATGCGCAAGGTTTGACATTCAGACCCACTGATTGGGCCATCTAGTCAGATTCTCTTACTGTACATTTTAAATTTCTTGATTGTATGTTATATTTTAATTTTACAGCCCTACCCTATTTTCATAATTATTATTTCTTATTTATTTTTATATATAAACATAATATAATCATTTTTTAGGGTAAGATAAGTCATTTAGGATGTTGAATAAAATTGTTTTAAACACAGAGGAAGGACTTCATATTGTATTAAATCTTACCCCCTTGAAAAATGTATATTTATTTAAATCAATATTCCTTGAGTAGAGTTTATCTTTATATTTTTGACTGAATATTTTATTGTTCATTTTATCTTTTTTTGCAGCAAGGAATTTTTTCCTAAGCTTGGGAAAATGCTTATTGCTACTATTCATATTAGTTAATTGTTTAGAGGTTGTATAAAATAGTAATTTTCAAAGTTTCAGAAAATGAAATTTTACTAAAGACCTTTACATAACCCTTTCTCTCCCACCAGATTTTAAATAGCCTTGATTACTATGTACAGAAATTCTGGCCACTTACAAGAACCACTTCAGAATGACTTTTGGACATTCTGAGATTTGTATAAATCACAAGGGTAAAATCACATGGAGTTGGTACTCAAAATACCAGCCTGAAAATTTCCTCTTTCTGAATATTTCTGCTTGACATTACACATCCTTCCAAATGTGAGGGACACGACACTGAACCCGGGGAGTGTGGTTAAGGTCTGAATGGCGTGGTTTGAAGACAGCACTTCTGGTTTTCTAAGATTCTCACCTCTGGATGTGAAGCTTATTTCAGGGAACACCAGGCCTTTAAAAATAATGGGGTGACTGTAGCAAAGCAGTACGACCAGTGGGATATGTATATTAACCTGTCCATGGGGGGAAACGCAAAGAGCAACAGGCCTGTAATTTAAGTAATAGCGTTAGTCTACGAAAAACATGCTGCTTTTGCCTTGATGCTAATCAGGAAGCCATCAGACAGTCTTCTCTGACTGAGCAAGGGCAGGGTGGAGAGGAAGTCAGCTGTCATCATGTTTTTGAAGAAGAAAAAAACGAGAGGTGAACTGAACTCTGTGATAGGAACCTCCCTGGAAGGCCGCTTCCTGAATTTAAAGGTGTGGTGCTCCAATCAGCAGCACAAATTGGAGGCATCTGATTTGCATGGATTAACAGGAGTGGGTCATAACCTTCTGACAGGTCAACGGCACCACTGGGGATTTGAAGGAAACTTTGATTCTTCCTCTTTTTCCCCCTCTACCGTGCAGCAATCATGCTGTTCTATTGTAAAAGAGGATCCCTGACTTATAAAGCCAAGCTTGTCATTTAAATTCACCCAAGTTAGGACACCACGGAGCTCTGTCAGATGTCAGTCTCAATACAGCAGGACAATGTTTTTCAACAGCTTTCTAACCCTTCGCCTGGAGACACAGAGGCCTGGATCAAGGGGGAGGGGCAGCTCACTGCGCGTGGAGAAGTTTTACAAAGACAAGACTGGGATTTTTCATTTCAGGCTGGTTTTCTTTTTCTTTACGTTTTCTTTTTTTCATTTTTTTTTCTTTTTCCCTTTAAGCTGCGTGTAAAGGATATTTCCACAAAAGGAGAGTGGAATAATAAGTCAGATTGGTTGTAAGGACTACTTCATTTGAGGGTCTCCTTAAAGGCATTTAAGCCTGCGAGGGATGTTGGTATTTTTCTGCATCTGAGGTAATGGCTGTTTGCCAATAACTTCCCTTGAAAAATATTGTTTTGCTTTGTAACTATGAAACATTTGGCAGGGGAACCATCGATGGCAGAATATGGACAAAGAAAAACAGAGATTTTCTGATTTGAACTCTGTTGCCCACACCCTGTGAAAATAAGAAGCATATGCCACTAAATGGGGCTTTAACTGAGACAGTCTTGGTCCGGGAGTTTTAAAATGGTACTTGCAAGGTTAGGGCAACTTTAAAAAAAAAAATCCTTAATTAACCAACAGCTTGGGAAGTAATATATTGGAAGGATAATTCTAATGTACTTAGCTGACCCTTTTTTTCTATGCTGAGCACCAGGGGTTTAAAGACTCAGCGTGTCTACATGGTGCTCAACCCTGAGACACAACTTGCAACAAAAAAGATGTGGTCCCTGCACTCTTGAAACTTCCTGTTCATCGATTTGTTTTGCTTACAGGGGTTGATCTTTGCCATTTGAGTGGTAATACTTTTTATGCCTTGTTTCTGGCATTTTATCCATTACAGAAAGGCTTGGTGAATATTTTCCCTGCCATTTGTTTGCACCGTTTGATGTTTAAAGGTGCAAAGCCTCAGTTTTCTTCTCTGTAAAATGGAGTCAATAATATCTACCCCCACAGTGTATATGTGAAGAGTAAACAATATAATGTATATAAAATGCTTGGCAGAGAGCTTCTCATTTAAATCAGATAGCAATTGGGAGCTGCTAACATTTTTTTATTAGTCAAAAGGTGCAGGTATCAGGTAATGGGAGTGATTGTATGTGCTTAGCAACTAGAACTTTTGTTAGTTAATGCACTGGAATTATTCTACTATATTTTTAATTTATTTCTTCTTTAAATAAACATTGTCTTCTTAAACAGAATCAATTACTATTTGGATGGTTGGAAAGAACTTGGAAGACTTAGGTTATGTTTGAAATAAATTCGCAAGGGTGATTGTAAAGGAAATATCAGAAAGAGAAAGAAAAGGAGGGAGAGAAAAGAGGAGAGGTGAGACAGAGGGAGATAGAGAGAGAATTTTAACATAAATCTTGTTTTGAAGTCTCTTGGGTTTATATCTGAGTTATTTGATACACAAATGCTGAGATTGTTAGGCTGCATCTCTATGAGAGGGAAGTGCAGCCCAGTATTTGCCTGGAAAGGTTGTGACCCATATGGGCATGTTCCTCCAAAGTAGATGCTTCATTGTCAGCATGGGTTCATGGAAAGGAATAAGTCAGTGCAGTTCCACCTAGGTCCAGATCTCAAGTAGAGGGTGCCTGTGCACACATACTGGTGTTTATTTTATTTAATGCAACACCTGGCATATTTGATCAGGACCTTGCAACAAATAAATAACAAATGTATCAGATACATACTTGTATAAATAAATGAATGACCACCATTGCCACAATTATTCTGCTTTTGGTAATATCATGGCTAAACAGTTGTGTTCTTGCTCTTCTTTTCCACTGTGACCTGAACCTGTGGCCTCTTCTATGACTGTCCCTGGGGACAGTACTCATCACCTTGGAGAACTGAGCTGAGTTTGGAAATAGCCAGCAGTGATTTGGTGCCAAGTCTGGTGGAAAAGATCAGTCTACAAAAGACCCCTCGGCACTGGAAATGTTGTATGTCTATGGACTCACAGTGTTCTGCTTAGATTCAAAAGAAGGGCTGTCAGTGGTCTCAAGCAGAGTGCACTCGATTGGAATAGGGTGGGTTCATTTTGATGTGTGATTCTAGTTTGTTTAAAAATCAGTCTCACTTTAGGACTCACCTGTGCCCTTGTGCTCTCACAAAGAGAAAAGGGTGAGGCGACTCTTAGTGATAGAAACTCAAGGGGTTGAGGTCTGAGGCTGTTGACTTGGTCCTTTGCATCTTACTCTGCTGATCACTAGCTATAGAATACAAGGCTCATGGCATGAATCTCCTCTGCAGTTGCTGCTCTGTAAAACCTCTCCCTCTGTGGCAGGATAAAAATATGTTTGGCACGTATTGTTCCATATTGAGTTTCAGGATTATTTCTCCTTTTTACATTCCTTTAGTCTCTTTTTCACTTATGCTCAGTACTGTAAAACTGCTTACTTCCCTGTGTCCTAGAGAAGAATGACTTATAAATGAATTCACAAGAAGCTTTAGTACCTTAGTTCCTACCTGTTTGACTCGTCCCATGAATATTTGTACTCTAAGATGTTGTCCGAAAAGGCAGCGCTTCTAAAAGGGGAATGTGACTCTCATTTTTTAAGCATCTCAAACATAGTGAGACTGCATTTGAAGTCAGTAGGCCAGCAGACCACATTCGTGTCCCATAGTTAGCAGCTGTCTCTCTGCTAGGTGGATGGAAAGCTTTCTGGAACCCTCTCCCACTTCCTTTTTATCTCTCTTGAGGTTAGGCACCAATACTAACGATCCATACCAAACTGGATTCTGCTACTTGAAGAGGTACTATTAAATAGGGACACACCTAAGGACATTTGATGACAAATGGGTAGCACATTTGTTCTCATAGTACAGCTTTCAAAAACTATTGTAAACTGATTTGAGTTCAGCTCGTTTGTCTGGATTATGTGTTCAAAAGGGCTAGAGTACATCTGGCACCAGAGCTGGCACAACTGGATTTCTAAGACCTTGACAAGACACAGTTTCGTGGCCTGGCTGAATGGCCCACCATCAACTTGTATTTAACTGGACTGTGACGCAGGACTCTTGAGTTCCAGGGAGGGTCAAGCCCTGTAACCCCCACCTGTCCGCCACACACTGATCTCAACATTTAGCAAGAAGCTGGAAACTGAAAGCTGTGTATAGAATACCCTGAGAAAATGATGGTTAATCAAGTAGAAAATTTAACTATTTGCATCAGCACAATAATACACAGGCACACAAGACTTTCAGTTCCCCAAACCCAAGAAGTGGTTTAACAACACTGTGTGAAGTTTGACATCCTGCTCTCAATATAAGTGTAAAGGTCAGGATGGGAAAAAAGTATAGTAAAATCCCCCCATTTATGCTGAGAAGTATGCATGTTTTTCTCTAATTATGGAAGGAACCTTTCATTTCTTCTAGCCTGTGCTTTCAGCTTGCTAATGAAACAATTCTAAAAACACTGATTAGAAATCCAGTGAGTTCCTGAGATACACTCTTGCTTGACTGTAGAGATCTTGACCACTTGTAGCCCTCTGCCTTTCAATCATCCTCTCTCTTAGTGCCCTGAAAACCTTTTAGGCCACTCTCAAGCTTCGGGTATCTCTAGCAGACAGAATATTAGCAGGTCATACGGGACAACGAAGAGAAAGCCTGAGGTGGCATCTAATTTTTCTGAGCTGTAGTTTGAATGTCTCCCCAAACCTCCCCTTTCCTTCTTGTTTTGCCCCTTGCTTCTGAGAGGCAATGTGTGATGGGCAATTTTCTGAGTTCCAGACAGTGGAGGGTTACATCGACATGATTTTGTGACTCAGAGCCCTGACTTGGCTGGAAGAGGCCCAAACTCTCTGGGAGGGAGGGACAGACAGGTTACAGCTCTCAGTTTTGGTGCCTCTGCTGCTGCCTCCCAGGCAGGATGATGATCTCTGGCATTTATTTATCTATGAGGCTTGCAAAATCATAGCCTGTCATAATGGTAAATAAAACGTGTTGGAGTTACTATGAAGAAGAAAGGAGCAATTACAACTGCTTAAAACAGTCTTAAAATATACTTAAGCAGAGGTTCACCATGTAAACACAATTAAAGCAGGAATCTGTGATGGATGCAAGGGTTTGACGGTCCTAGACATACTGTTTACTGGCGTAGTTAGCAGATGGATAAGTCAACTGATGCCAGATGTGCAGCTTATAAATATAAACTCATGTCTTACTAGTGATATACGCCCGCAAGTAGCAACAAATTACTTTTGTATTTAACTCTTACCTATTTGCTGGAGGGAGCGTTGTAGTACTCACTTGCTTAAGAAAGGATTTTTAATGGGTTTCCTTTTTCAAAAGTGGTAACCAAATATCTAGAAAAAAGTACTTTGGTGCAGGAGTCATTTTAAAGGACAGGTTTAAATAGGTTTACTCTTTTTCTTTTAAATCAGATATCTAAGCCGAATATCCCTAGCCACGGTTTTCAGATATTTGCAGCTAATTAATTCTTAGGAAATCTAATCTGAATTGAATTAATTTTCCCTTTTAGGGCACATGAAGCAAGTTTTAGGTAAGAAAAAAAAAATGAAAACAGCTTTTGTTGCACATAATTCTTGCAACTAATGAAAAGTAATATTGCTGTTCCTTTCCAATAATGCAATAACAAAACACTGAATGAGAGCATTGCATTGTATTGTTATATTTGCTGTTTAAATAATTTAGCTGCAAAAATCTGAAGGCTGCTTTAGCTGTAATTAATTATTCATTAATGACATGCTAATTGCACAATACCTTTGAATATTTAACAAAATGCAAAAGCCAGGCTCTGAAGTTATGTTTTTAGTACGAGGAGCGGAGGAATCCTTTAGTTCATCACGGCATCAGTAAGGACAAAAAGTCATTTTCAAATGTGAGGTAAAGTAGTAGTAGTGGCCTACTTTCCATTCACCATCTCAGTCACCTTTTGTGCAGTGGAATATAATGTCCTTATCTAGACTTAACAATTGACAGGGTGGTAAATCCCTTGACTTTTGTCCAAATGATTTCTCTACAAAAATGGGTTAATTATCGCCTTTCCCTAGCTTTTTGACTAACAAAAGGCCTTGGATCTCTTTTTTCCTTTCTTTCCTATTTACTGTAAGAAGCCCTTTGAAATGTGATAGTTTAATCGGCAACACCTTCTACAGAGGGATACTAAGAAGCAGGCCGGCCCTGCCCGGAGCTCAAGTTCCTATGTGAGCATTACCACGGTTAGGAGATATGACCTTTATTATGCCAAAGCCATCCTGGACTTTTAGGATGAAAAACTCCCGAGTGCTCAGTAGTCGACTTCATTTGTCTCTTCTAATAAGAGCTGGCGGGTTTTTAACAGTGTCCTTTAGTGGGCAGGATAACTGAAGCGCAGCCCTGTTGAACTGGCTTAGTTGTATTTCACTAATTCCCCCCAAGCCCTGGAGTTTGCATCTTTCTGCACCCTGTCTCTGTTTTCAGGCTTCAAAGCTCCTCATTGTGTGCGACCTGTGTGTCAGGGATAGTCTTGGTAGTGGAGAGGCATAGAAAGGGACTGGCTTTTTTCTTTTTATTTGTCATTATCACCATCTTGGTCTAAGCCTGAGAATCACCAGCCCCTAATTTAGTGTGCACAGTGAGCTGTGCGGCAGCTTGTCCTGTGGTTGAAAGTATATTTCATGCACCAGAGTCTACTTACTCAGCCATATTTTGCATTTATCTTCCATTACTATTAATAGCATTTATGAACACACATTGGTGGGAAGATCCCACTGAATCGTGCATTATCAGAGATGGAGAATTAGCACACTCCGTGTCTAGTCCATGCAGGATTTTACTGTGCTATGGAAATTCTGAGCAATTAAATGAGAAATCACCATTACAAACGTGCACCGGCTTGGAGGGGGATAGAGTAGAGAAGGAGGAGCATTCACTCAAGTTGGCACTGTATTTCCTCTTCTGCCTTTGCATTTTATTTTTTGGAAAATACTATATCTACTTGGAGCCATTGTTCCACATGATACTATAGAAGACAGTCCCTCCTTGACTGGTGTTGCAGGGAACCCTCAGCCGAAGCTATGTGAGAGTAAAAGTGTTTGTGGTCCACTTGGGAAGTTACAGCTTGCTCAGTGAAGAGTGAAGTAATGCAATAGAAGGGATGTATGGGTCAAAGAGTTTGGGGTTGCATGCATCAGACTCAGTTTATAATCAGAGGCAGTTTACTTGTCTTAAACTTTTTCTCTCTCAGTTTAAATTCACATTTCAAATTTGAGGGACTTGGATCAACGGATCTCCTCGTTTTGAAAAATCAGAGGTCTAGTAACATAGGACTGCTGTGCTCACCAGGTAGCAGTGCTGGAGCTAAGCACCTGGCCCTGCCCTCTGCAGGCAGGTAGCTCACCTGCCAGCTGCCTGTGAACATTCACGTTCCCTACTTAGGTACTGTACCCACGGATTTGAGGGACAAGTGACTGGGCACTAGAGGGATTCGGAAAGGTCACTGTGGGACAAACTCCACCAGGTAAATGCTACCCACTTTCATGTATTCATGATATCCTTGTGAGGGGTTCTGTGGGGGCTTCTTTCCAGGTCCTTGAAGTCTTGAACAAAGAACTGTACAAGGCATACAGAACAGGTAGTGAGGGTATGCATGAATTAAGGGAGGGAGTAAAGCACACCTTGTGAGAATGGAATGGTGAAAAGACTCACAGTGGGCTCAAGGGTAAGGGGCAAAAGGCCTGTAGTATCCAAAATCCCTAGGCCAAAAGAAAGCATGGAGGAAGCTGTCTTATAAAAAACTCACTTACCCTTACACTAGATTTAAACTATCTTATCACAAAAGTTGCTCGGTTTCCCACTAGATGTAAATGAAAGATCAGGAAGAGTGTCTTTTGATTTGCTGTGCTCATATCTTCAGATTGGCCCTGAGAACAGACCATATTTGAATGAAGGATTGAAAATAACACTGTTCTGATTGGTCCACAGTGCTCGGCTATAAACTTGACATCATTTTGGGGTCCTGCGTTTTGCACGTGTCTTCTCTTTTTAGGAAACATCTCACCTACCTATTAACCATGACCTCTGACACATTCCATCCCGTTGGTTGTACAATTTGCCCCAGCACTAATCTCCTACTTCAATATGATTTCAGAGAGTTCACCTCATTCATTTATTGTCTTTTCCTTTCTCAGATCATAACATGAATGTCTCTCAGATCATTAGGAAACATTTTGTTGCCTTCTCCATAGTCCTCACATCAGAGCCAATTTTGCTAATAATACTTCTTATATTTCTTTTTTAGATCTTGAAATAACTTTTGTCGAGCTGGTTTTCTCTGCAAGATACAGGTCTAGGAACTTTTAACACTAATCAGCTACGTTTCAGTCCCATAAAGTCTCAGCTTGGCAGTGGTCACTGAAAAGTGTTAGGCTGTGACAGTGAAACATTTGCCCAAGTAAAGTCTTGTGGGGAATGGCAGCATGAAGAATAGGTCAACACTGTTCAGTAGCTCGGGCCTTCAGCCTACCCCAAGTACCTTTCCTTGGGTGTGTTCACCAAGTGATTTAGTGGATGATGCTGTTACATAATGCCATGCTTCTCCCAAAGTCCTGAAGTAAATAGCATCTAAAGGAAGTGAGCAGACGTGCCAGGAGGAGCCAATTTCATGTCTGTTAATTAAAGACCTTTGGGTCAGGAAAGAGAAAAGTGTCAGTAATCTATGACTCCTTTGCTCACAGGCTCCCTGGAAGCCAGCCTGAAACTTTTCATTGTACTTAGAAATGTTAAGAAAACTTCTGTGATTAGGCACCACTGTGCACCACTGGGAATTGCTTCAAAATGATAGGACATGAATCTGTCAGGTGAAACATGATGTGGTGGGGAGGCATCTCTTATAATCCACATGAACACAGAAACCCTCCTTTTCGGAGGTTTGGATTGTGCTAGGCAATGGTGGATATCAGGAGAGAGTTGGTTCTCTTACTATGATGAGGAGATGAGCATCTAACATGGGAGCTTGCAATTCTTGCTTAAAGGTCGATTGAACCTGTATGCCTTGGAATGCACTTGAAGCTCATGGTTGGGCAGACTCAGTGAATATTGATCGAATACATGTGTAGTTGTAGTCTTGTATTTATGGAAAGGTGCACATGTAGACCCAGGGACTATAGTCCCAAGTTGGCCAGCCATGTCTGGATTGCATATGGGTCTCTCTTCTCCTTCTACAAAATTGCTTGTTTGGAGGACCTCCTTGGAAGAAGCCTAAACATAATTTATTGCCATCTGTCCTGTTCTCTGATAAAAAATGTTTTAAAAGAGCGAGATGAATGTTAAGTGTGCACATCATAAATGTATAAGAACTATGGTAGCATAAAAACTAATTCTGCTTGAAATGCTTTTGTGGATTGATAAACAAGTGATTTGGGATCAAGTCATTGATATTCATCAATAGTAGGAATAAATGAATGAATTATATAAATAACGAGAGTCCAAAAATATAAAAGGAAAGACACACAAATTGGTATTTTTCTCTGTACATAATACCTACAAATGTTTACTATGAAAAAAAATGAGGGTGTTTGAAATCTATTGGCATTTCCAGAAAATACTCCATGGCCAACTCCTGTTGCAAATGTGCCTTTTACTGTTACAGGGTGATAAAATGCCACAATCCAACTCCAGAGCACAATTAAGGGCCTGTGTGATACAGCAGGCAGCCATTCCACACTTGAGAGTTTTCACTGTATAATTAAAATAAACCAAGGGGCAGGAGGCAGGCAATGATGTAGAGGAAGAAGGTCCAGCTGAAGCATTTTCAGACATGACATTTTCCGATGTCGATAACCATCAAGAGCGTGGCTTCTGCGTCCATGAAGACAAGAATGTCACATGTCAGTCAAAGGCAGAGCTGCTGAGCAGGGCCGCAGCCTGGGGGAAGCAGTGTGGGCTCTGTCTGGCTCCTACCAGCCTCCTCTCAGGTTGAGATTGTGCTTTCTTTGTGTTCACAGTGTCCACATCCAGATTTCTGAGGATTCCTGATGAATATGGAGAGAGAGCAGGTAGTGCAGAATTCGCTCTTCCTTTTCAAGCTGGGATTCTAGGCCATGCATAATCCCAGTGGAATAGATAAAAATAACACACCCGAGAAGCAATTTCAGAAAGACTTGTATTTCTGCGAGCCAATTTAGGCACCATTGGCCCTTCTATGGTACCCATGTGTAATGTGCCTGCTATAACAGTGTCCCTTTTTAAAAGCACTGCAATGTGCCATCCATCCAGGAAGGGCTTTGTTGCTCTATTTACATCTCATGATGAACCTGTCTGACACTGTTGGGCTAAGCAGAAGCTGCCACCGGGCTGCCCTCGGGCCTCCCGGACATCACACAGAGGAGCAGTTGGATGGGAAGAACCCAGATTGCCCCCAGCCAAGGAGGGATGAAAGGCTCCGGCCTGGGAGAAAGTAGTGGCTACTTCGACTCCTCCTCCCTTCTCCCGCACAGGACAAACTGGGGTGTCTGTTCCTGAGACAGGCTGTCACTTGTGGTTCCTGGATAGTTCTCAGGAAGCATAGTCACCTCCAAGGAATGGAGGATTTATGTCCGAAGAGATCATTAGAAGTTCTTTTGAATGTGTTGAAATATCTTATGCTTCAGCTCTGTAGAAAAATCTGGAAAGAACTTATGGTTTTGGTTTCTATATAAAACCTGCATTTTAATGGACTAAGTTTGCGTAGTTGTTTAGTGAGGGATCTTTCAAAACTAATTGCTTCCGTTTGTGTTGCCTGCTGCCCTTTTCCACACTGGAGGGAAGAGATTGTCATCCCTACTCTTTACTCTCACGTCTGGCTTTGCTTTCACAGGATTACATCCTCTCCATTTCTGTCGGCTACAGTTCCTCTGTGCCCCTCAAAGGCCGGACTTACAGATTGTCATGGAATAGGAGGGACCTTAATAACTGACAGATTCCCAGTGTGGTCCCTCCTGGTTTCACAGATATATTGCTAGCAGTGCCTGGAGTGCTTTGCTGGTGAGCACAGCCTGGTAGAGTCTGGGTTCGGTGGAAAACACTGCGAGGACGCAGCCCCTGACCTCTTTCCCTGTACGTGAGGGAGGAGTAGTGGCCCGTGTGTGGAATTTCCTGTCGCTGGTTTTGCATGATCTTATTTCTGTAGCTAAGGACTGAGTGGCCTTAATGCTCAGCAGTTGTTCTGTATGTCCTTCTCCAGGGCCTTCTACACCACACCAGGACCCCTGCGCCCCAGACTTCCTCTTCTGCCCTCTGTCTCAGCTGAGATTTCAGTAGCTGTTCAGTTTTGCCTGGAATATAGGCTTTTGCTTAACTAGGCATGAGCAACACACGAGGTGATGTGCTCTCAGCACCCCCCACCCCCGAGTCTGGGCCTCGGTTTGCCGCTAGAAAGTGGATGTGGGAATACTGTGAGAGAGTGTTCCCAGAGGGATTTGGAACTGACCAGCAGTGCCACTTAGAACACACAGTACAATTGCAATGAACTGGTTGCTTCTGTAACTAGTTTGTTCATAGCTGTCTAATGGGCCAGAATGTGGTGTCTTCTGAGCCCCGCACAAAGCCTTGTCCGTGGTGGACACAAGTGCATACTTGCTAAATGAAGTGAATAAAAGTTTCCCTAAAGACTGTCTGGTAAGTGATCACTGGTCTGTGTGTCATTCTGGCCGCCCTTTTGCATTAATGTGACCCTGTGTGAGACAAGAGATTCAATTCTTCAGATGGCTGCCCTGGATTCGGCTTTGACTCATTGTACTCTTGCTGGTCAGTCGTGTGGAACAGTCTTGGTTTTCTTTCTTTCCTTCCCCTCCCCTCTCTCTTCCTCCCTCTTCTTCCTCCTCTCCCCCTTCATGTCCTCCTCCACCTCTCCTCTCTTCTTCATCTGCCTGCTCCCCACTCCCCTTCTTCTACATCCTCCTCTTCCCTTCTCTCTCTCCTCCCCCCTCCCACTCTCTCTCCTTTTCCTATTTCCTTTCCTTTCTTCTCCTCTTTCCTTTCTTCTTCCCTTCCTCCACCTTATCTTCTCTCTTTCCTCCCAACTTCTCTCCCCTCCTTCCCCTCTTCTTCCCCCTTCCGTCACCCTTTTAAAAATGTTCCTGTGAAGACCCTTTCCTCTTCATTCTTCCCACATGCAGAGGTGCAGGTCAGCCTTGGGTCACTACACTGACTTTCTAAAGGCCGCTCCATGTTAATTCTATCAAACCCCACTGGCAGATACTTCCTGAAGGTCTCTGTCATCCCACTCAGCCTTCAGAGACCTTTACTGGATCCTCGTTTCCTTGTATTTGACAGTAGCCTCTGTTTGGAATTAATGATATCTAGGAGTCTCATCCCATGTACCCAGTCCTAATGTCTAGTAAAGCTAAACAGTATGAACAGTTTGAATAACAGCCCTCATTCAAATGAGGGTCTACCATGTGTTCAACACTGGGCCGATGCACCTTTTTCTAAGGGTCTGTTTCTATTTAACCCCAGTTTATAAATGAAGTCATTGAGGCTTAGAGAGGTGAAGTCAGTCACCTATGGTAGTCTGATTCTAGAAGGGCCCTTCATAACTAGTTCATGATTTTATCACTGATGTTCCTTGTATCTTGTGCACTGCAAGACATATTTCATAAGCATACTAACAGTTATAAATTTGATGGTGTCTTAGGACAGTGTTTCACAATGGGAAGAAAGTTCTAATACTGTGTGTATATACATATACATATACATTTTTATATATATGTTTTTTTCAGAGCAATCTCTATGGAATTTTTTTTAAAGACAAGGTCCTGCTTTGTAGTTCAAGCTGGTCCTGAGCTCACTATGTGGCCCAGGTGAGTCTCAAACTCCTAGCAATCCTGCTGCCTCTGCCTCCTGAGTGCTGAGATTTTAGGCGTGAGCCATACTCCTGGCACTGTAGTATGTGGTACTGATTGCTGGTGAGCATGAGTCATCACGCCCGGCATTGTTGTATATGGTTACTGGGGATCAAACTCAGGACCTGTGCTTGTAAGACAGGTGCTGGAACCACTGAGCTAAATCCCTGACCCTCTATGTGATTTTTTTTACTTACTCCTTCCTTTCTTATGTTTAATATATGCAGTGAAAAGAATTGCATACTTATAGCATGTATCTTTTCTCTAGTATTACTAAAAAAAACCCTAAAAAATACTAAGTGGAAGCAATTAGTGACTATACCAAGGTTCTGAGTCTCTTACTGTCCGACATTTCTGATCCAAGATGGATAAGTTTGGCTAATTGATTGGAAAACCTGATGTTGCATTGTGGGTGTGCATGTGTGCATGAGTATGCGTGTCTGTGTCCATCTGATGGGTGTGGAGAAGGAGGAGCAGATAAAAAACTGGGACACAAGGGGAATCATATCTTCCTTAGTGACTTATGATATTAACAGGCTTTGACTATAGCTGATTTTGTTTCACTGTTTGCTTTGCGTCAGCATAGCTGAAGTCACACCACGACTCATGCTTGAGATGAGGTCTGCTGTGTCTCATGACCCTGGTGAGACCTGGGTTGTACTCAATGTTTTGGGGCGACTTCTCACATCATTCTTCCTAAAGTGTATGTGTCTGGCACAACTGCCTCTCTGACTCCTAGCAAACTTAAGCAGTTGGTGCTCGAATGGCTTACAGAAGGGCCAGAGTACTTATGTTTATTCTTTTATTATTTTTTTCTGAGGTGTCAGTAGTAGATGATTGTTTTCAATTCTGTTCATGGGACTGATGAGTTCACCTTAATGATCTTCAAGGGTGTTGACATTTTCAATTAAACTCTGATAAGTCAGATAGACAGACCTTCTTACTGAAAGCTATTGGGGGCTGTTTCCCACTCGTGCCATGTTGATAATAATAACTAATTTCATTCATACATAACCATTCTCTCTTCTGAAGTCCTTTCATTTCAAGAATCCCCTGGGAAGTGTCCTTTTAGGATTTACTGTTGGAGCAATTCCTCTTATGACCACTGGGGGGCAGAAGACCAGCTCTGTGGAAAGGGTCTGTTTCATCTCCAATCCTAAAAGGCTGGAGGCTGCTGGGTGAGGCGGCACCAATCTGTAATTTCCGCAGTCTGGGAGGATGAGGCAAGAGGATTCTAAGTTTGAGTCTTGGGCCATTTAGACACTCAGCAAGACCCAATTTCGAAAAAAAAAAAAAAAGAATTACTGAGAGGTCTGAGTATTCTGCATGACCCTCTTATGTTGTTTCCCCAAGAATATTCCAAGAAGTATGGCAACAGAATAGCATAGTAAAGTGGTTGAGAACCTGGCTTTGGAATCAGAATCCCTACATTTCCACCTGTTAGCTGTCTGGCCTCCAGGAAGTTATTTTTCCTTCTCTAAATTTTGTTTTTCTGAGCTTTTGTTTCATATTGGGTTAACAATATTTTAACTTCAGAACCTTAGAGAGAAATATATGACTACATGGCCTAGACCCATGTAATGTAGTTCTATAATTTTAAATGTTCTATTGTAGTTGTACTACTCCCTAGACTCATTACCTTCTTGACATGAGGGCTCCCATTCTTCCTCTTCGTGTCTTACCCTTTGGTTTCAGCAGGTGTGTACACTGAGAAGCTGTCCAGGGGCTGCTCTGCAAGTCACTCGACTCTCTCCTGGGTGAAGCAGTAGGCAGGTGCCATCAGTGTTCTACCACGTGGCTAGCTGCATTGTGGTTCACTTACCAGCAAGTGCCACAGCTGGTGATTCTTGTAAATAGAGCTGGGAGCAAGGAATACTCTCCCAGAGTGCACTGGGGCTACAACAGGTGGTACAGCTACTTTCCAGGCGAATGAAACATCTGTATTCATGGAGGTGCTTACTGCAGCTGGAAGCAGACTAGGAAAGTATCTGGGAAAAGTCTTTAATAGAAAGTGTGATGATGGGTTATGAGTGTGTTCCTTGAGACTGTCAAGATTCTGAATCTGAGTATTCAGACGCTGTAATGCAGGACTTTGATTAGCTTGGTAGTTGTTTCTGAAGGACCCGGGGCCCTGCAGATCTAAGAACAGATGTTCATAATGGCCGTTCGTCAGGTGATCTCTGAGACCAGGAGTTGTTTCACAGCCTTCACCACTTAGAAAAGAAGAGACAGTGACCTTCCATGATTACTGACTCTTCACTGACTGGTAATTTAACAAGGAAAGATTTACTGGAGTACAAATGTTGACTTTATACGAAGTCATACCACAGAGCAAAGTTGATTGTGTCACTCCCCTACATAATGAAATCTAAACTTTACACTCAAAATATTGTGTGGGCCTAGAGCCTCCGATAGTTACATTGAAATTTAGCTATTGAACTAGAGGTGCTGGACACTTTCAGCTTTCATGCTCCTTTTCTGGTCTAGATTTGGTCATCTCCTTTCTGGCCTTCATCTCTACCTATTTTACCAGTGTTTGTGAGGAATCTTTTTCAGATCTTTTTTGCTGGGCTACCTGGAAACGTCTGTCCTGCCTCTGAATGTTCTCAGCATCTATCCCTGTCTCATGCTATTTCACATTTGTACATTGAAGTACAGAATATTTGTATGTTTATCTCCTCCCCTGGTTTAGACCTTAATTCCTGGGAGATTGGTTTCTTGTTCATCTTTGTGTTTCTATAAGACTCAGACTTTGTCCTAAACATGATAAGCATTTGAGTGTATGTGAAATACACATGCAGCACAAAATGCCCCTGGACCCCATTTCATGTGTTGCTTCTCGATTTATTTCTGTACTTGAAAGGACACTTGGGTGCTGGGTCCTAATGTTGCAGCAAGCAATTGAGGGACACTGCATGTGTCCTCCTGGGTGAAAGTTGGACAGATGAGCTGACACATGCTGTATTAAGTGGCCCCATGGTGAGTTCTCATGGATTCTCTTCAACAAACCAGCAAAGAATTCCTGAAGCTCCCACTTAGGGTTGTGACCCATCTGGAAGGAAGGTTTGTAGTGTATTTAAACTTAACTCTCAATGCGATGCTTATCAAGAGGGGCAGACTGGGGGGTGAACTAGGTTAGGTAGATCCTGAAGGCGAGGCTCATCACAGAATTAGTGTTTCTTTAACAACAAGGAGAGAGACCAGAGCTGACTGTCATCATGTGTGGACAAAGCGAGAAGTAGTTGAAAGCGGAGTCTTCCAGACCCTGCCCAGCCCTGCTGGTCCCCTCACCTTAGACTTCCAGGCTCCACAACTGTGAAAAGTAAACTTCTTTTGCCTGTAAGCCATTTGGTCTGTGGTACTTTGTCATGACAGTCTGAGGAGACTAAGAACACAGTGACCGCAAGGAGGGAGCAGCAAAGACGACTCCGGGAGGAGGAGCAGGAAGCGGGTTGTGCAGAACCCTAAATAGCTTATCATGCTGCAGTGCAGAGGAGGGAGGAGGGTGAAAGGCAGGACCGTGCAGTGTCACCACCCGGAGCTGCAGAGCGCTGAGTTCTGTGCTGGAAAGGGGGAGTCACTCTCCCAAGAGCAAAAGGGAGTCATGCGGCTAATGCTAAGGATGTATTTAAAACACCACAATTTTATATCAGCTGTCTAGGACTCCTCAGTATGGATAATACGCTTCTTCTGAATTGAAAAAGGACTCAAAAAAAAAAAATACCCAACAAAATAAAAATATCCTGAGTCCAGGAGCAAAAACTGAGGCACTTGAGGCAGAGTTAAGATTCCTCCCTCAAAGCTACTTTGTGCCTTAAAGTGTGAATCGAACCACCAGGTTCACCGTAAGATATGGTTCTCTCAGGCCTTGCTGGCAGCAAGGAGCCGCGGAGGGGCCTTGAAGTGAATGGTTGTTTCCTGAGTGGTGCACTGAGAAAGCACAATGGCGGAGGGGCGTGGGGGTTCCGCTTTCGGCTTCTGCCGGGCAGATGCCTGATGAAACACATCTTGACGCGTCATTGAAGTGTGGAGCCGGGGAGCCCTGTGAGGTCACCTGTCCCACCGCCTGGCCGGGCAGATTATTCCTCACACTCTCTCTCTCCGCTCTTTGTCCGTGGCTTGATGCAGCTCAAGCGATGGGGCTTCCACCGCCTCCCTGGGGAAGCCATTCGGCACTCAGATGGAGCCTGCGCCTGAGAAGGCCGCCCTGATCTTCAGCCCAAGTCTTCCTTCCTGTAATTACATCCCATTCCTCTCCGCTCTACCCCTGCGCGTGATCCCGGCGATTCTTCCCCTTCATCGGCGGGCCTACACTCTTGCTCGGGGAGAGTATTTGATCCTTGGTTCTTTTTGTCCTCCCGGAGCTTTGCAGGGTCCTGGCTGCTGCTGCGGGATCCCTCACAAGCAGCTCCTGCGGCTGTCCTCTTTAATCCTCCGGGCTCCCTTGCTTTGATTTCTGTCCAATTTGCCTATTTCCTTCAGGAGTACTGAAGGGCCCGGGATGAATCCTAGGCCTCCTCACTCTATTATTTATTAATCTTTTCTATGGAAGACCTTCTCAAGGATGCTAAGCCAGGTTGGGTGGAAAATAAAAATCTCTTTGAAAGACCGAGCTGATACGAACTCCCTGTGTTAGGACTCTGGGCACTGCAGAGGAAAATGAGTCTGACTGCAAGGAAAAGTAGCGCCCCCAGCCCTCCGATGTGACGCACCTGTGCCTCCCTGTGCTGCTGAGGGCACAGGAAGCGGGGACTGCGGCTGGGCAGGATCAGAGTGACCCTCCCCAGGCAGTGTCCCTAGCGCCAGCGTGTTCCCTACGGCCGGTTCTCAGGGCCCCCAGGACTGTGCCTGCACCTCCCCGCCCTGCTTTGGTACAGCTGGTTAAAAATCCAGTCCTTCCTCCGAATTACCATAGTACTTTTGCAGGGTTTACTTTTGTGGTACTTCCTGTTCTCTGTTTTATTCATTCACCCGTTTGGTAAACTTTCATCTGGTACCTACTCTGCCCCTGATATCGGGGGACCAAAAAGATTCAAACCACAAGACGTAATTCTAGGCCTCCTGGAGTTTCCAGCCCCGCGGTGGAAGCTGGTGCGAAGCCGTCGGTCGGCGCGGAGCGGAAGCGTGGCGGGACTGTGGCGGGCCGTGTGGAGGCGCGACCTGGAACAAATTGTCCTCCCTTCGTGGAGCGGAGTCCATGTCTGACCCATCGGGCATCTCTATCACGCCGCACACGCCCTCCTCATCCGCGGCACCCGCGGGTACTGGGGTGGAGCCCGTACCTGTGTCAGGTGATGTGCGAGGTACTCCCATATACGGCTCATCAAGTCTGCAGCGTCAGGGATGATTGTTACCTCCACGTACCGGGAGGAAAATTGGGCCTCCAGGATATGAAGCATCTACCCTAAAGCCGCCTAGGGTGCTGGAGCAGAGACGCCTTCCTTGTGACGTCAGTTCTTCTGTGCACTGTCAGATGCGTGGGGATCACTGATCCATGATGCTCTGAGAGGGGAAACTGAGGCAGGAAGCATGGTTCACGAGGTAGCAAGTCAAAGGGCGTTGTCACCTTCCATATCCACTTGTTGACGAAAAGCAAGGGCGGGCTCTGCCAGGTGTGCTGGACTGTTAGACCCTCGGGAGACTGTGCAGATGGGTGTTATTACACAGATAGTGTCAGGCACACGATGGGAAACCAAGCTTCTCCTTTTTCTAACAGAATTTTGGGGGGATCCAGCAGCATTGTGCCATTTAGCCACCCTAAGTACGTGGAGCACGGAAGGACAGAGGGCTCTGTGTACCTCAGATGAACATCTAGCACGAAACAGCTGAATGGAAGCGAAACCTGAGTCATCAGGTGTCCGGCAAACCCCTGGGTATTCGGCAGAGTTTTGGTATTGTAGTAACATTTCCTCGTTCTGGTCATATATCTGGCACATAGTCAATGTTCATTACATTTATTTAAATGAATACACGGCCACCACTTCTGATGAATTTTTTACCTTTAGGGGGCGAGAGTTCTGTTGTAAAAATGTGCTCCCCCTGAGTAATGGTTAATTATCCTGATGGGGTTGTGTGATCATTTTGAAGAGTCACTAGAGGGTATATGCTACCCTTTTATACGTGCCTTTTGGGGAGGTGGATCTAGTTTTCCTCCCGCATACGCTTTCCATGTAGCCTTGTGTGTGTGCACGTGCGCGTCAGCGAGAACCAGCAGCAGTGGGAGTGGGGAGTCTTACCAGCTGCCCTGCCCAGGTCCGCGCCTGCGAATCTGCGAGGATGACAGCGGCACCTGTTCCCAGGGTTCCCGGGAGGCTCCTGGCTAGTGAGGCGGCTGTGCCACAGCAGGCGCGTTTGTGTCACGTCTTTGGAATGTGTCCGGGGCTGTGCTCTTGGAGTTCACCTTAGCCATGCCCTTGGAGCACAGCTTTGACCAGCTGCTGCCCACAGACCCCCTCTGGCCAACCCCTCACCCTTATCTTCCCTCAGCCAAAGGAATGGGTGAGTCGTGCCACCCCATTACCTTCACTGGGCTCAAGTGGAAGCAGGGCCCATCCTTTTACCAAGGGAAACACTAACCAGATTTTCTTTCTCAGTAGGTTACAAAATCTTGTTGCTGTGAACATCCAGGGCTCCAGGGACAGCCTGTCTTCATGACATCTTGGTTGCACTGTTTTACTGAATGTTAGGCAGATTAACCTCTATGAGTCCAGTTCCTCTTCTGTAAATAGGGATAGTAGTGTCTCGCTTATAGACTTCTTCTGAGTACAGTTAGGTACATAAAGCATTTATTATGGACAGTGTGAGTTTTCTGACTAGTTTCTCTAACACAGACATTTAGTAAACATTGTGTCAGGCACTGAACTCAGCATACTTTCCATGCAGCCCTCATTTGATCTAGTTTTGTGTTTGTAGTACTGGGGCTTGAACCCAGGGAATTCATACTGAGCTATATCCTCAACCTTTTCATTTTTTTTTAAATTTTGAGATGAAGTCTTGGTAAATTGTACAGGCTGGACTTGGAATTGCGGTCTTCCTGCTTCAGCATCTGAGAGTGCTAGGACCACGGGTGTACACCACCACACCTGGCTTCATTTGATTGATCTTGACAGTAATTGACGAAGAGCAGCAAGGCTATTTGGCTAAATAACTTGCAAAGAGTCTAACTCAAGTATAAAGCCAGACTCTGCATTTTATCCAGATACTTGTCATTGCCCATTACAAGACTTCTCTGAGAACTGAAATTTGAATGGCTTATTAGAATTATGGTAAATCTTTGAACTTGACATTTGGGAAATAGAAGGAATGGGTCCCAGGATTTCTTACAATGTAATCTCTGATGTCCCTTCCTCTTCCAAATGACCTCCTCTCATATCTCTGTAGTTTAGTATGGCATATAATCTACCAGGTGACTTTTGAGAGATAGTAGTGTCTGGTGATGATAGGAGAGACACGTATGCATGTGTGTGTGTGTGTGTGTGTGTGTGTGTGTGTGTGTAGTGCACTTTATTGCACTGGCATTTCACAAATGGGGCAAATGAGCACACAGAGGAACTCGTGTGCCCACTGGTGACACATGGTTCTGAAGTGTGAGTCAGATCCCGCGAGCTGCTCTTAAGAGTCTGTGTCACCCTCATTGCTTGATAACCACACTACAAACACTTTCTTCCACCCAGCTCAGGCACATGTTCTCATTAGTCTGTGCACACTGGGCATGAAGAAATCTTCAGGGGTTCCATGTTACAGTTTTGCATCTCTTCTTTTCAGAGGTGTATTAGACATGGGGCCAGAATGAGCTGTGTTTCTCTGTGACTTAAGAGTAAAACACGAAAGAGAATCATTAAAATGGTGACATCCATCCAGATTCTCTCTCCATGCAGACTTACAACAAAGAAGGTGTTGTGTTTCTTAAAAGGTTTTGAACCTTTAAAATTCAAAAGAAAAACCTTTCTTTTCTATCTTTCCTGGGTTAAGTGACTTAGCCTTTCCATGTCTTTGAGAAATAAAATGAGGGACCATTGGTTCAGAGTGTTTAAGTCACTTGCCTAAAAAGGTAGACCCCAAACACAAGAGGATAAAAATGCAAGCCCAACTCTGTTGTTCATGGCTGGCTCTCCTCACCCCATTTGTTATGGTTCTGAAAAGGTTAAGGCAGAACAAACAATCTTCAAATCCTTTGACAAGTAGTTTAGTGTGCTGTCTGGTACGTAGAAATCTATATTATTTTTCTGAGCATCCCCCAAAACCCACCTAAACTGGGTTGTATTAAGAATGTGATTGGGAAATGTTAGGCAAGCATGTATTGATCCTTGCCTCTGCAGCTAACAAGGTAGCGTGTGTTGTGCACCTCCTTTCCGTGTGTTCATTTTAGTCATAATTATGTTATCCTTCAGAATGGTTATGATGGCCTGGTGGGATAGGTTTTTCTCCTGTCCTTGGACTGTTCCTTCTCTTCTTGAGCAGCAAATGTTTTCAAATAGTCCTTTAGAGAATCAGGCTCAGAGGAAAAATGCTGAAATGCACATCGAAACATTTTCAAAATTTAAATAATATCCAGTACGTATATATTGACAGTTTCTTGCTGATTAGCAGAAAAGCAAACAGAAATACAAGGCTTAACTACACATGTCTTGAGCCCCATTTAGCTCACCTGGAAAGTGAAAATCGCTTCTGTACTTCTGACAAGGGAGGCCATCACTCTGCAAAATAAGTCACTGAAACTTTTGAGAAAAACATCCAGCCCTGAGGATCCATCCTGCACAGTGCTCTGCAGTGACTTACTAACGTTGTGTTCTTTCCTTTTACGGATCGACAGGAAACTCCACACAAAGGGAGACTACTTCTTCGGTTATGAAATGTGGAGAGTCACCTTTTTTGTGTGTTTATTTTTAGCTTTTCCTCACGCTGTGGACTGAATCTGGAGCCTCGTACACGTTGGGCAAGTGCTCTAGCAGCGAGCTACACCCCTGTCCTGTGAATAGCTTTCAAAATAGTGTTCTGGGAGCAGTGTCCTGAGAGCCTTGTAAGAACAGTTCCCAGCCTCTCACTGTTCTCTGGCATTCATGTGGCTGAACAGCAATGAAGTTAATAGAGGAAAAAATCCATGGAATGATTATGTTATAAGTTATATAATGGTATAATTATAAAACCATAGTATCACAATTCGTAATAACATCTGAGGCTCTCCTCCCGGAGATGTATTATTGAATTATTTTATACTTTTAGCATTTAAAAACAAATAGTTTTACAGTATATAAACATTACAATTATTTTGCATTCTACCTGCCTGGTACAGATGCTTTTATATTTGTTTTGTACTTTTTTAATGCTTACATAGTAGATGCCTGAAATCTGTGAGTACGAGAACATTCTCTCCCGCTCTCTTTTTCTCTCTCTCTATAGTGTATATCTATGTAATAACTACATATATATAATGTCTGGTGTTGTATTTTTAGCCCTTACTCATTTTTATTTTTATTAATCTATACTCCTTTAGCACATGTTTTGAAATGACTACAGAATGTTACATCATGTGGATATGTCATTTATTTAAACCCATCTGCAAAACTGGACGCTTAAGTTTTAAATTTGTCATTATTATAAATAATGCTTTGGTGAGCACGGCCAATTTCCTTGACACATTCCCTGAAGCACGGTGACAGGGTCCCAGGCAGTGAATGTTCTGAAGCCTTGCTGTGGTCCCTGGTGCTTTCCAGGGAGGCTGCGCCGGTCTGTGCTCCTGCCCCGGCACCTCACCCACCCCAGTGCCTGCCCCTTTTGAGCTCCCAGGCACTGAGTGCTCTCATCTAGGGACAGCTTTGCCATTTTATCTCAGTGGCTGCTACAGCTAAGGTGGAAAAAAGGCAGAAGTTTAAATTCTAAGCACTGAAGTGAAGTTGGCAAAGGTATGTGGTTCTTATAGAAAAGCCCTTCCCTCAGTTCCTCCATGAGGCCCTGCCAGGCCTTGAGGCTGGCTTCCGCTTCCTAGCCTTCTAAGCACTCACTGCCCCCAAGCCTGTGCACGGGCACGCGTCGCGTTTATGCCCCGTAAGACAAGAAGGAGCCTCTCTACTTGTTAGTATTGCAGCGCCACCGTGACGTCGTTCCTATGCCCACTATGCCCGAGTCTCCTGTAGGAAGCAGCTGACCCCTTGCACCTCTCCTGGAATGTGCTGAGAGTTCTCAGAAGCTGACTGGCGAGGCCAAAGCTTGTATTGCCATATTGTATGAATGTTTAATTTTCTGAGATGTTTTAGAGACTAATAATCTGACTAATAATATTCGAGGACCTGAAAGACTCCTCTAGCCCATCTAATCCAGCCTCCTTGCCCACCTGGAGCCAAACCCATCTAAACGAGGGAGATAGTGCAGAAGGTTTAGAATTTTTGTTTTCAGTCATTGTAGGGAAGATGAGTGTCTTAGAGGAGTCTGCAGATGCCCGTTTTTGCCTACCTGCTGCTGTGGCTGGGACGGAGTGTGGACTAGTTTACCTTGCTGTGCGTTAGCCGCCCTGGCATTGGGAGGCATGTTGACAGTTGGAAGTTGTGAGACTCGGCGGGACCTCCTTGGCTTCCTTCGGCATTAAAAAACACAACCCTAGAAGTGGGCAGCTTTGTAAGAGAGAACTATCTTGGATCAAATCATCTAGGAAAAATGTGAGGCCAGACCCGCCACTCTCATGAAGTGTCCCGTGTGTGCTTTGTTATCCTTAGTGGCGCCCGTGCAGAGAACAGTATGCATAGGAACAGAACTTTTACATCTGTGCCAAGTGCAAAGACGGGCTATCAAAGGAGGAACCTGCGAAATCCAGAGCCTTTTCTGAACCGCACAGGTGTAATGACTTGGCAGGAGAAAAAGGAATGGGGTTATCCACGCTCTTCCTCTAACCTGGACTACATTTCTTTGCTCAGTTGGCCCCGTCTGTGAAATGGAGCCACTTGTCCTCGTTAGACCTCTTAGAAATGTGAGAAAACATTGTTAATTCTTATGGAGAAGGCAGCGTAGAAATTCATAATGGGATAGTTAAGTTTCTATAGTGGATCGTACAAGCATAATCATGTTTGAGAGGCTGGAACCATTCTCAACGAGGAAACCCCCAATGAGTCCTATTATAGTTGAAGTCAGGCGCCGAACAGCACAGCGCTGGTCTCTGCTGTCAGCGCAGTGGCAAGGCCCAGGTCCCTTTGATGGCCGGGCTGCGTCTGCCACACCACAGCCGGCCCCGCAGAGCATCTTCTCACCTCAACCCGTCCATTCCAACTTTCCTTGATTAGTCATTTGCGTGCTCACTTTTGTTCTGTTCCTCCCTGGCAGGATCTGTTAATTACTAAACATGGGACCCTTGAAAAAACAGAACAAAACCCACCAATTTGTTTGCTAAAGTTTTGTTTTAGGTCCAGTAATTTGAATTGGCAGCCAAAGGGAGGGGGGTGGAAATGTAGCAGATACACCTGACTAACTTGCATTTCGTATTTCCAACACTCCAAAGTACAATGCTTATGGTAATGAATTTTATCTATTACGAGGGAAAACAATCACCTTTGATGACATTATAGAATAAACACATTTAACAGCATGCTGAATTGCTGAAGTATCATTTTCAACGACCTCATTAGTGTCACTTAATTAAAACTTCCTGCTCTTGACTTTGATGCCAGTACAGGCAAAAACACAGAGGGAATTGAACAAACAACAAAAAGGGGGGGGGTGTGCATTTTCTAGTGATAAATCGCAGAGGTTGCTAATGAAACCAAATTATGTACCTTTTTCCTGCAACTCTGATAAAAATATATGAAACACACAGCAACTTTGCATCAAACAAATTAATCAGCTGTCAGCAGATTTGCCTTATAATAATCTTTTGCACTTATTGATCATTTAAAGGGGGGCACTTTTTTCCCTCCATACACAAGCATTCGGTTGGTGATAATTAAAGCCTCAGCTTCAGAAATGCCATAATAACCGTTAATTAGCAGGATGCTATTTTCAACATAATTTGCTAATTAGGCAGTGAGCTGGTATAGTGTATATACCTAATTATGAAGGGTCTTGTGCTGTAGACACATGTGACTGGAGTGTAAATGACACCATTATAGAGGTCCTACCAGATTTTTTAAAAATATAGTTTCTTCAGATGTGCTTAGTTCTTTGGGGACTTCCTGGTATGGGGAGTATTACTCTTGACTGTTTTGTATGAGACTCAGAGGGAGAAAGATTATACAGAAATGTATCATTTCTTTTATCTGGACTGGGGACAGACAGGGTCATGTGTGCTAAAGAGGCTTTGTCACATGTACCTGATACAAGGGTTGATAATTTGGACTGAACTTATGCATACTCCACTGGTGAGGAATCATTCTCCATTTGCCTGCTGCACACGATTCCTCTATGGACCAGACGTTGTAAATCTCTTCATCCTGGACGTCTACTGTAGTTTGATTTTTCTGCCACATACTGATACTCTATCAAATGTATCTCACTGCCTCTTGGCTTTCCATCCTCCCTTTCTCTCTGTGCCATAAAGAAATTCTAGACCCCACAAATAGATGTTTATTTCTGCTTGATTTTCTCACAAGCTCATTCTCTAACTCTCTTGGTTTAAAAAAATTTTAAAGAGTGGCATTATATAGTCTGAAAAGTAAGGGCAAGCTCTCCTGCACAAGTCTCAAATTATATGCATATTAGTAATATTTATGAGTTTAAATTTGGGCTTTTCCATGGAGTATAAATAGAATGAGATCATTGGCAGATATATAAACTGGCTTCCTGGATCATAATAGCTGATTTCTTTTAAATGTTTTACCTTGTTTCAAATAAAACTATATTTCTTTATTCCCTTTAAAAGAAATGAAAACTTAATTCAATAATAAATGAGCCTCAGAGCAGCACAAGAGTCACTTAACTTAAATCTTTTTGTAGAGGTTCCCACTTAAGCAGCCTGAAAGACAGTAAATCACGCTGGAGAACGGACATCCCAATTTCACTGCTGTGCGGGAGAGAGCTGAATTAATGGCCTTCTCCTCAGAATGTATGGATGCGCTTTCCAGCTGCTGAGTGTGACAGTGTTATAGCTCAATTAATGTGATTTTGATGTAATTGCAGATAGAGAACGTCATGCCGAAAAATTATTTTTTTACATAAGAGTCAGATTTATCATCCAGATGTGGGTGGAGGGGTGCATTTCAAGGCTGAACATAATAAGTGACAGGGGCTCTGTTCTTGTTTCTTAACTGTGTTTCTCTAAAGAAGGAGACCAATGGATCCACACACTTACTGAGAACTTGCCGTGTGCTGTACACTGTGCTAAGCACTCTGACTCCACACACCCCTTCGTCTTCACACAGAGCATGTCTTATTGTCATCCTCCTTGTACACAAGAAAGAAGTGAGTCTGAGAGAGAGCAGGTCAACGAAGGGTAGACCTGGGATTTGAACCCGTGGGTATTTGAGAATTTAATTAACTATCATATGGGTGGTCTCCATAAATTCTCATCAGAGGTTTCTGGCAGACGGTGGTGGGACCCATAAATGTGTAAATGTTCCTGGCAGCTTCTTGGAACGTGATCGTATAGTGTCATGATCAAACAGGTTTAGCTAGGATGCTGAGATACGCAGCTTGGATCTGAAAATTTCTAGCTGTGTGTGATGGTAGGCAAGCTATTTATACTCTCTGAGCTTGCGATTCCTCAGCTATATGGGGGAATGATGATGCAAGATCCTTCTTACAATTTTTTAAAAGAATCAAATGGGAGAAACTACATGAAGTACTCAGAACAGTGCCCGAAACACAGTAAGTGGTCAGTGACAGCCAAGCTGCTGTTAGCGAAGCAAGCACAGGGTCACTGGTCTCATCCACGATGATTTTCTTTCCCTTTTTATCTTATCGGTAGGTGCAGGCTGCCTCTGGGAACTTGGCTGCTGATGTTTTCTGGGAAGTACCCAGGGTGGAATTTAGCATGATACAGACTGTGTCTACTGGCACTGATGTAAGAAAGCTTTCTTTTCTTTTCTTTTCTTTTCTTTTCTTTTCTTTTCTTTTCTTTTCTTTTCTTTCTTTCTTCCTTCCTTCCTTCCTTCCTTCCTTCCTTCCTTCCTTCCTTCCTTCCTTCCTTTCCTTTTTTCTGACTTGCTTTTCCTTCTTTACCCTTTCCTACCCTTCTCTTCCTCCTTCCTTCTTTGCCATTTGAATTCTTGTATTTTTGGAATGAACAATGGTATTACCTCAGAAAGGAATAAACTGTGAACCTGTTGGTGAATATAGACTATTCTTTAAACCAAGCTCAGTTTGTATGCACAAAGAAACCACTAAATTGAAGGCACCATTTGGGGCTCCAGGAGACAGGAAAGAGAACATAATGGTGGCATATGAAGAAAATTTGGGAGATTCCCCACTTTAGAACACAAAGAAAAACAATGAGAATGACAAGTACATGTTTACTATTTGTCCGACATACTGCAAACTTATCCCATTCAGTATTTAAGAACTAGTATTATCCCTATTTACAGTGGAGGAAATTGAAGATCAAAGAGGATAAGATGTTTGTCCAAGGTGATACAGCTGAGACTCTTTCTCTGCAGCCTCTCACCTCAGTCATTGGCCCATATTGCACACATGGAGTGAAGCTGCCTGAAATTGGCCCGAGGTGTGGATAAAGACAGCTGGGGGCAGGGGTCTGGATTACTTTACCTCTTGGCTCTCTGCACATCAACAGCTAAGCTGTGCTTTTCTACTGGTTTACATCACTTTTCAAATAACCATGTCTTTTGTGGTTGTACTGACTGAGCTGCAGTTAATAACTTACCAAAGTCTCAATGGACAATTTATTCAGCAATCTATTATGCACAAATAACCTACATTAAATCCCAGACATTTTCATTGCTATGGGTCAATAATTAAGAATGATAGGTTTTTCCCTATCATATACTGAATTGGAACATTTTAAAATATAATAATAATAATCCTAATTTGTATGTGGTATCTTTACTTTTATTATTGTCTTCTGAATCAATATGTAAAAATTAACATTAAACTTCAGCACAACATGGGATGTGTTTCTTTTTTCTTTTTTTTGAAACACGGTCTCACTTTTTTAGTTCAGGCTGGCCCTGAGCTCATTATGTAGCCCAGGAAAGCCTCAGACTCATAGCAATCCTCCTACTTCTGCCTCCTGAGTGCTGGGATTACAGCATGAGCCACCATACCCAGGACTGTGATGTGTGGTACTGATTGCTGATGGGCATGAGTCACCACGCCTGGCATCATGGTATGTGGTTATTGGGGATCAAACTCAGGACCTTGTGCTTGCAAGGCAGGTGCTGGAACCATTGAGCTAAATCCCCAGCCGGGGATGTGTTTTTATAACAAGAAGCATGATCATTTGCTTAAAATTAAATCTGAATAAAAAGGAAGAAGGCACTTAGCTTAATAATTGAAATACATACAGGAGTGCATAGATAGGCTTTATTATTTTGTGGACAAGCAATTATGAAAGATTTTTGTTAGGAATATCAGTTATACACTACAGGCACATTTGAATAATGGATATATGAAGAAATGTATCAAATTGATCCTCTTTACTTTTCTGAATTTTGCCTTTGAACAAGTCTCCAAATTTGAAACGTAGTGAAATAAGTTTCTCTCTGGCCATTTATATCTGTTTTCTGATTTATTCCCACGTTTTATAGCCTCAGACCTCATTCTTGGACACATGGGTAGGAGGTAGTGGTGCCTTGGATGGTGTCTGTTCACAGACTGATTCTTACCTGATGGTATGACCTTTCCTACTTTGTTAAATGTAGTGTACTCATTAGGATCATGCTGAGGTACAAGTGATTTCATTTCAGCTCCACCTATTGTGGCCTGACCAAATAACAGAAGCGTACCTTACTCCTTGCTTCCTCTTCAAGAAGTCTAGAGACAGCCCCGAGCGAGGGGATGGACTGTGGTGTTGGACCTCTGGCTGCTCTTGGGCTGCTCTGCTGGTCGTGACTTATGTTCCTAGGGCCACTTGACCACAGATAGCTGCTGCAGCTCCAGCATTTGCTTCCAGCTCACAGAGGGGGGCAAGAAAGGGAAAACCCTTTTCCTTTAAAGACCTGTGAGGAGGTTCACCTACAATTTCCTGCACATTTACTGATTGAAATTATTCAATCTACCAAGAGGGACAGGAAATGTGAGTAGCTTTGTAACTGCCTAAAAATCAGGAGCTATATATATTGGCAGCAGTTTCTACCTCTGTCTGTTTCACTTTCTAGGAGCTAGAAACCCTTTGAGAGTCCTAGGGAAGCTATAGTGTTTCTGACCTGAAAAATACACATAAGTGAGATTTTAAATGTAATTTGAGAGAGATCAAGGATTACTTAAGGCCTAGTTAATAAAGAATCTTTTGTTTTTAGAAATTCATTTTTTCTTTCATCAGTTTATCCACTTTTGCATCATTCATTTATTCAATAAACATTTATTGTTTACTTTTTGTGTTTTCTTTATTGCTTGCAATAGACAGAGTCCTGTTCTGATGTCTCTTGTATCTCACAAGGAGCTAGACAATGCACAAGATCAAAACGAGTCATACTTTGGGTAGAAGAAAGCAGATTAATGTGACTTGTGTGGCTACATCTAGATGTTATTCTGAATCAGGCAGTCTGCACCCTTTCCAGGAAGATTATTTTTCAACTGAAACTGGACTGACAAGTTTAGTGCGTAGGGTATGGAGATTTCATGTCATTTCAACATGTGCAAAGGTCCTGAGAGGGGAGCAAGTTTAGTGAACGTCAAGTTCAGGAGGAGAGCTGGGCAGCAGGGATGTGAGGTGGTTTTAGAGGAGCAGAGAGGAGCTAAGGCATGAGAGGGCTTAGCTTTCTCAGAGATGCATTATCTTTGCTAAGAGATGCTTCTGGATGCTGACTCTCTGCCCAGTGGCTTCTAGACCCTAGTGTCCTTCCCCAGTTCTCCGATGGGGCTTTAGCAACCTACTGAAAGGCATGCAGGCTGCAGAGGTAAAGCACAGCAGCTGTGTGCAGGGCAGTGAACACTCATAGTGAAAAGCAGGAGGGCAACGCGGAAACGAGAAGACCAACACCAGGCACTCTGCAGGGAGGTGCTGAGGAGGTGGCTCCCTGTGCCCTAGGGCATGCCAAGAGAAAAGAGAGGGGACAACAGGTCCCTAAGAGCCTCTCACTCTAATTTCATAAGGGAGAGTGCTTTGTAAATGACACATGAGCTTTGGGGAAGGTCCCACGGGTTTAAAACAGCAAGTGATTGAAGCAGCTCCACTGTCTGGCAGGTCTGGAGACTGGTCATTGAAACGATGCCTGAGCCAAGGTCTGTGAGGTGAGCGGTGTCCAGGTTTGGCTTCTGAGCCTAGAGGCCATTGCTTTTGAAGTTTCCTTCTGACTCATCCATATCCAGTAGGTGAACTGGGCTTTCAGTTCAGAATCATTGAGATGTGGGTATAAAATGCATCGTGGAGAGAGTGTCAGGCCAGCCCTGGTTTGACACTTGGAGAAAGGTGTGCCCTGTCTTCTCTGCCTTAACTCAAGGCTATTTCCTCTAGAGCTGACCTCTGGGAGCTAACAGTAGACCCCTTTGGTGCAGTGTGGCCATTTTACATCCCACCTCATTTCCCAAACACGTGCATTTCTTGCCCAGTGTTGCAGATTAGTAGAGCTGCCATACTTAGTCAAAATTAAATTTTTTATTTCAAAATCAAATCTAGTGACCTAAGATCCACCCTCCAAAGCTACAGAAATTTCCTTAAAATATTGTGAAAGCCTCCTATTTTCTTTCAGGGATAACTGAAAGGTGGATTCATTTTCAGCATTACATATGGGGTGAGAATGATAGAGAACCTTTAAATGGTAATTTCATGAGAAAGCGATGATAAGGAGAGATGAGGGTTTCATGGGTGAGGCTGGACATTCACTCTGAATATGAAGATTTGCAGGAATTGGTTAAAACCTTTAATGTCTTTTCCCCATTTTAAAGGAAGGCAGTGGTGCAGCATTTGTTATGTGAACCTTGAGAATTTTAGAGCTGTATCAACAAATTGACACGAGAGAATCCTCCGGTTCTGAGCAGCCTAGCCTGGCTCAGAGGAGGAGCCCCCTTCTCTGTCCGGGTCTCAGTGCTCAGTCCAAGCCGAGCTTTGTGCATTCAGGCTGCCCCTCCCTGAATGCGACCTAATTGATTAATTGTAGACTCAGGCTTTCACTTGGGCTGCAATGAGCCACTTATTTCTTTGCAGATACAAGTGGCCACTTGAATCCTCAAAACGTCCATTGTGAATTCAGTTATTTTTGTGTCCAATGTCACCTGGATAAAGAGGAGTTGGGAAAAAAAAGTAAATCAGAATAAATGATAGTCCTCAAAATAAAGTCCTTCAGAAATCTGGCTCACGCACTCTCACTTCTGAAATCCAGTAATGGGAACACATTGTTCTCTCCATTTTTTTCCCAAAAATGTATATTAAACATAAGACACACATATACACAATATCTCATTAATAGGAGACTTTGTTTTTTTTCTCTGAGGCTCCTTATTGTAGAGCAAGATGTACCCACCTGCTGGTTTTCAGCTTCATAACTTTCTGTACATCTACTCTTCCAGTCCTCTAGATCTGCTGTGTATAATTTAATTGGCTACTGTACCTTTCTGTGAAAAATGAATGTGCTAATTTCCAGAGTGATGCATTAATTTTCTTTGTTAGCCATGAAATTCTGGAGATGGAGGATTCACTTTAAATGGCTAGCCTGCACTGATTCTATCTCAGAGCCAAGAGGGAGAGCTATTGTTTTCCTGGTCCCTTTTGATGTGGTTGGTTATTGTTCTGCTGGGTCAGAGGGACTTACCTGAAGATGACAGATGTGGGCACTCTGCCACCCGCTTTCCTTAGAAGTGCACAATGGCTACCAAAGAAAGTCACTGAGAGGATCTTGGGTAGAAAGTTATGTTTGGGGGGAATTCCAGGAAAAGAAAGACTTTGACCTCTGTTACTGCACAGTGTCAAGGACAGATGGGAAGAAGGTATGAATCAATATATGTCAGCTGCACAGATGGTATAGCCATACAGTGTCCACATCCTGATTTTCTATCCCCTGAAACTGAAATTAATAATGCGTTCATTAGAGGCAGTAACTGCCAAGCATCTGAGAGGACGTAGCATAACCCAGAGCATTGCTCCCCCTTACAATGGATTGGATCATAAGGCAAAAAGAAGTCATCTTTTGATGCCAAGTTTTACAGATTAAACAAATGAAAGACAGCAAGACTGTCACTGCTTCCTGCTTTGTAATCATTTTATGCCATGGACTCTTTCTCCAGTTGCTACTCATGTCATCGGGAGAGGGTTAACTCTGCTTTGCCAATTATTGGGCTCTGGGGGTTGAAGATCTCAGACCAGAGTTGGAAGTGGAGTGGAGAGTAAAAAATAAGCAACCACAAACCACCAAAACAAGTATTGGCACATCTCTACAAGCTCCGGCTAGTAATGATGAATTCAGTATTCATCACATGGACTAATTAATGCACGCTAACACATCCCAGTGCAATTTGCAAGTCACAGATTGCATTAGGTGATACAAATGACTCATTTGTGAACCTGAAGGGTGACCTTTGGCAGGACTATCTGCTGACCTCAAAAATATTAAAGAAAGGTTATTTCACCTTGCCATTGTCTCCAAATGCCAAAATAGCCCAATTAAAAACCTTGACTTGGAACCATAGGAGCAGATGTGAGTCCTAAAGGGCATTAATTATTTTCAGTGTCAGCTAGTTGTGTAACTGAGGCCAAATGAGAGTTTGGAAAGCTATTAAGGCACTGTTTTACATGCACTGGGTCTAAGATTTGAATTCAGAATAAGGCATAGATTTCATTTAGGTAAACCATATAGAATTTGTGCTGGCTGTCCTGTGAAGAATTAAAGGCTAACACAGGTGAAATGAAGCTCATCCCCATCACTGGGGATCTGTCCTCTGCAATCATCCATTTATTTTCCCAAGTCGATTTGCAGAACCATCATTAGTTACCACAGTGTGAGGTCAAAGTATAAACATGTTCTTGGTATTTGCTTCTAAGAGGCCTTTCTGCAAGTCTAAACACAACACTGATTCTCTGGTTTTTTCCACCTAAATATGGTGACAGATAAAAATATATACCCAAACTAGGTTCTCATACTACTAATTTCTGTCTTTATTTTAATAACTCTCAGAGTTTTAGGGAAATTAACACATGGGGATGTTGGGTGTAATGGCACTATCTCCAGCTGCCCATTCTTCGTCTAAGTGGGTTTTTATGAGTCCAACTAAAGGCATGGCTAGGGCTTCGGTTAGGTGTAATTGGTTCATCACAGTCCCCATGATGTTGGGAGAAGGTTTGCCTGCTGCTCTTGGCTTCCATGATGCAAACTGTCACAACAGACATTGACTGTTGAGGTCCACTGTATGTCCAGGTGGTATAAAACAGATTTTAGAAGGCAGGGAGTGACACATTCTTTTTATAGCCTGTTTATAGATGAAGTTGAAGATTCTCATTTACCATCACCTCCTACTAGAAGGAATAGAAAAAGAAGATATCATGCCTAAGTAAACATAGGAAGTAGAGTGTGGTAGAAAGCCCAAGGGGCAGACATCAGACAGAGAGAGATTAGAGACCAGTTTTCTTAGTCATTGTTAAATTTCAAGGTGGAAGAATCTGTGCTTTAAGAATAATGCCTAACAGGACTGTTAAGATCAAATGTAGTTACATATTTTGTAAGAAGTGCTATGATACTGTATTGTGAATATTATTATTTTCACTGGAGAGAAGTTAGAGAATATTTTCAATGACTTTATTTTTCTTTTTTAGATGTTTCTTACTGTATTTTTGTGAGACTATGTATAGAAGTATGGTAGAAAAGATGGCTTAGAAATCAGAATTTTGCCTTCAAATTGTTCTTCATTTGGGAAGTTTATTAATCTCAATAAACTTCACATTCTACTCTGTAAATGGCAATAATAACACCTACATAATGTGTTTTTTTGAGGTTAAATGAAATAACATGTGCATGTAGTGCTTAGCTTCATCAGCATTTGATAAAATATTGTAGTCTTTGCTTGCAGAATATTCTTGTCCATTGTCCCCACAAATACTACCAAGGAGCATTTGGAAAGAAGATACATCTTTGTTTCAAGGTTTCCTGCACCAGTTCATTGATGTTTTATTCTAAAAATGGGTAGCTATGTTGTAATGTATCTTCCCTAAACATCAACCATCTCAAAGATGAAGGAAGATCTATTTTCCTTTTTGGAGTCTTTATGTTCTGTGTTATTTTCCAGCCTATCATTTGATGATGTCCCACCTTACACATGTAGGTATGGCAGATGCAGATGCTTCTTGCTGGTCTCTCAGATAGGCTGGATCTTATCTCTGAGATAACGTACTCCAGGCTTTCCCCTCTGGTACTTAGACCACATGGTGCCCAAGTAACACAAGCACCATTTCCCCCCTACAAGGTTGCTATTCTTTTAAAATACCATTTAAATTTTTTCTAATTTCATTATGATGTTCTCATAAATGCCAGAAGCTAATGAAAGCTGGTTCATTTCTTTCTCTTTGGGAGGTGACCACCCATGTCAGCACTGGAGGGTGTCAGCACATCCTTGCAGACCCAACAAGTGGTAAACAGATGGAGTTTGAATCCGGAGCTGAACTGCCGAGGAAAAGAATTTTGTTCTTTCACCAAATGAGATTTGTAATAGCCATTTGCAGAGAACTGGAGGTTGTGGTATGTTGAGAGAGTTGGCTGCATGGGTAATGAATGCATTAGCTGGAAAGTCATACAAAGTCTCTCAGCAGCTAATTTTTATATGCAAGCCCACCCTTGAATTAAGCTGCAAGAAAGTGAGCATACATAGAGCCATATGCACTGTAACAGGAGTCCTTCTACCTGCCCACCCCAGGGAACTCTAGTATGACTGGTCCTTGCTTTGGGAGCCATCCTTTGGGAGTTGTTGGATCCCAACTTGCTTCACCATGAAAAAGGTCAAATAGCACCATAAGATCAAAATGAAGAGCTTTCTAGTGTTTTGAAGACTTTTTATTGTTGTGACTATCAGTGGAAATCTTAAAAAAAAAATCTTTTTCCTCAAGTAAAATCAGACACAGAACCCCCACATGATACCTAACCCAGTGGAGCTGCTCCAGCTGCAGCATGTGGCTATTTGCTTTGCCCTCCTCAGAGGCTCCCAGCATTCTTGTCATGTTCTCAGAGTTCACTTCTTTTCTTCCCAAAGTGCCTTTACTTAAGCTTAAGGACATCAGAGGTCCTGCTCAGATCTTGTCTCCACGTTGCTACCCAGCCATAGAAAACTAGTTCAGCCTTCCCGGGCTTCACTTTATTTCTTGAGTACCAGGAAGCAGTTGGGGCTAGATCAGTTTCCTGGAAGTTTGCTGATTCTCAGACTATCCTTGTGATTTTTCTAGACAAGTATCATCCTGAGTGTTATTCATTAACTCTCTTGTATTTATAGTAGAAGAAATCTATTCATTGTGTATATATATATATATATATTTTTTTTTCGTGAATAATGACTTATGGTTTGAGGTAGGCAGTGTTATCTGTGTAGGCAGAAATTTGATGTACTCACTTACTTTTTTTATATAAAACTAATGATAACCGCCAAAAACAGGATAGTACTGAAGGCATTGTATGTACAACTTTTAGAAAACTTTAAACTGGACAGTCTCCCAAAGTCCTCCCTGTTTCAGTATTTGGTGAGGTTAGTGTCCAGATAAGTTTCACTTGTTGTCACCTCCAGAGTTTGCAGTGGGGGTTGGTTAGAAGAAAAAAAACTAAAAACATTCTCGGCTTACTATAAGCATATGAAAGGATTGAGGAGGAAAAACATTGGTAGCGTTGCTTGGAAAAGTGAGAGAGCTTGAGGCTCGGAGTGTATGTACAATGGATCTAAATGGCTCAAAGAGAGGTTTTAATATTAATTTTGTGGAGACATAGGGCCACCAGCTGCTTAATTTTATTTAGGTCTAATAGGGAGCTTAATAGCCAAGAACATCATTGGATTCTTGTTTGTTTCTTTTATTGAGTGTCGAAGAGCTAACAGCTTTTATTACAGATCTCTCAAGGCTGAAGTTGGCTGGTTAGAACAGTGACAGTAGAGGATGATCAGAGTCCAAGGAAAGAGCCTCACCCTGTGCTTGTCATGTTTTAAAAACTGAGCTCTAAAGGGATGGATTTTAAGACACGTTGTAGGAGGCAAAAGATGCAGAAGGATTGCTTGGGGCACACATTGCAGAGTGAAAAAAAATGTTTATGACCTGCTTATTCCATGTGAGGGCGAAACAATGACTCCAAATGTATATCTGCTGAATGGGCTTGGAAATGCTTGCAATGTAACAGTCATGGTGGTCCAGAGCAAGGGAATAAAAATGCAATTGAAAAGTGAGGGAAACTATAGATAATTAAATTTGACCAGCTCTGAACACAGACTTATAAAATTGCAATGTGCCCACAGTACCTATTATGTTAACATCTTAGGATCCAGAGATAGAAAGACTGTGAGACACACAGACATTCTCAACTCTGCCACTTTCTGGTCGTGATTCCTTGGACACAACTGCTAATCTTTGTGAGCCTTGGCTTACTCAACTGCCACCTGGGTGTAATATGAATGTCCAAGGTTACCTTAAGTGTTTAGTGACTTATATAATTTTGTACAATGTTTAGCATGTACAACAGGTTTTTTAGCCAGTTATAGGTGCTTTAAAATCATCTTTGTTATGTGATTAGTTTATGATTTAATTCAATCAAATTTGACCAACTAAGTAGTACAGGTGGCCCACAGAGATGAATTGAAATTAATAAAGTCCTGGTATTTTCCAGGAAGGAGCCCCCATGTGGCTCTGAGGCTATACTCTTAGGACTAGTATGGTTCTCGAGGAATTACTACCTGATAACCTTGGGATAACCACAATATGCCACTTACGTTGAGATCTGAGTCCTGACCACAGTTTCAGGCATACACAGTCTTTGAATAGGTCATTTCCTCATTTCCAGTCTTGGAATCAAGGTATTTCTCCCTGGCTATAAGAGAAGGAAGAAGTGTAGGTCTATGAGGTGACTGCACTCTAACAAGCATGGTGCCCTGTCCTCAACAAGGCAGTCACTGCCTTTGTGAAGAGCTACAGGTGCGGAAGGCAGGAAGAGTCAAGGTCTGCCAGGACAAGGCGAATCAGAAGAAATCAGACCCTTATTTACAGAGACCTCAGCCACAGGCTCTTCCTAAATTTCTTCAGCTTCCAGGGACAGTCATAGCCCCAAATGTGGATCTGTCTCAACACATCTGGCACTGTTATGTTGAACTTTGCCATCAATTTCTAGAAAGGATAAAACAAGTTTTTTTTCTTCCTTGTTTTTCCTTACCCTTTCCCCCCTTCCTGAACAACAAACAAGAATGCTGACTTCTCTTGTAGCACTCACCCTTTTCTCAACTTCTTCGCCTTCCTCAGTGGGAACGCATCAGGTGTCTGCTCTCCCAGGGCCGCGCGAGCTGACCTCTTCCTGCGTGTGCCGTAACTTAGAGCTGCCTGCGTGTCTCAAAGGAATGCCCCGTCCCCTTGATTTACACAAATGTTCAATTAATGCCATTTAAAGAGTTCTTGTTCCTGGTCTATCTGAAGGCAGAAACAAAGGCGAGGGACAGAGACAGCCCCGCTCTTCTCGTCCTGTCCCACTTCTGTGATGCATTACCAGAAACTTTATTCCACATGTTTTTGCATTCTCTTCTTACATTTGTCCTCTGACTATTGTTTCCTTTTGTTCCAGCAACAGCTGGAAATGGTAAATTTGTATTTTCAGCCAATGTTTTCCTTTGCCCTGGCATTTCTAAACATTTATTTTCCTGTGAGCCAAAAATACCAGGGAAGACGCGTTCTGAATGATCGCCATGGTCAGGCCGCTGCCCATCGCCCTCTGAGGCTGTCCCTTTAAATGAGGCCCCTAGAGTTCACTTTCTGAAGTTCATTAGCTTGTGTTATCAATAATTTAGGATAATACTCCAGTGGAACCTGAGTGCGTGGCCCGCCCCATTTTCTCTGTCAGTTTTCTCATAGCCTAGCAGTCCAGTGAACTTGATAAGTGTCCCATCATCCTGTTAATCAAATTACTTATGAACTAAAATTGACAGTTTTCATTAATTATAAAGGATTATTCTAATTGCAATTCAAATTTATTCATTTAGAACAGACGGCATTCAGTAATATTTCAGGAAATTTGCATATTAAATGGAGAGGGTCGTCCATTAAGTATGGTAATGTATGCATATTTCCTTATTTTTAACTTCTAGGCCATATGCACTGCTGCTACTTCAGCAGGTGAAAAACCAGAACGTGCTTAATTTGTTCAACAAACACAGGGGCCAGAGCACATCTTTTGGCACCGGGTACTGGCACCCTTCTCCCTTTCTTCCTTCTGCTTCTCCTTTCCTGCTTCCCACTGCCCCACATGTAGCCAGTGCCACGGTTGATCTTTCGAAGAAACTTTTTTGATAAACCTGGGCGTCCCCCCGCCCCATTTTCTTTTTCTTAAATGTAGGCACAGCTGGTAAGGGTTGATTGAAATGTTTTGCCATAGAAGCTGTGTTCATTAATTTCTTCAAGATGCTGAAGTAGGCATTAAGGTTGCCGGCTGGAGTCCTTCCCTGTGACATGTGGAACAGCAAGGGGCCTAATAGTCAGCCTTGTAACATCAACTGGTTACCCCCCTCGTGCGGCATGAACCTTTCCCCTCCAGTGAAAAATGAACCTGTCTGAGACAAAAGCACAAACCACGCACGCAATGAGACAGTGCCATTATTCACACCCATACAGGCTGTTTTCAGGGATCATTAAAAATCATATCTCCATGATATTAATAAGCACCTTCCCCGATCCAGGTCTTGAGTAACAGGAAGGTATATTTAGAGCCGCCCCCACCACCTACCTAATCTGAGATCATGAATCTGGGAGGAAAAAATTGCATGTGAGACGAAGGCTAACAAGCTGGTGTGGTGGGAGCCACCTGGCTTTTCAAAGAGCTGGTTTGTCCCTGCCTCCCCTACACCTCCACCAGCCGGCGGGGAAAGAAAGGGTGTGTGCCCCCCACCGTATCAAGGTGTTTCTGGTGAGTTTGGCCTCCTATCTTCAGAAATTATTGATATCTGGTCTTAATGATCTGAATAAAGCATCTGCCAGCTCATTCATCTCCAAACACTCACATTGAATAACTGCTTGCTCATTTAGCATGGTTTCAAGTAGACTTGTTTTTCATTTTCTGCAGTTAAACTAAAAGCTTTGTTGTTTTACATACAGATATTTTACTTGCTGAGCATATTTATTTCAGTCTGTTTGTATAACACTAGCACTCTCGTGGCCATATGTTATTGATTGAAAAGCCTCCACACACTCGGATTCTGAATAGGCACTGTGTCCTTGGTAGGTGTCCGAGGGGCAGAGATGAGGGCCGGCTCCCTGCCTTGCCAAACCCGGACTGAGGGCCCTTTCCACTCTCTCCTTCTTCCCCAGGATGAGTGTAGAGTCTGATTAATGCTTCAGTTGTTTGCACAACCGCTCCCCAAGTCTCAATGGGAGCAGGCTAGCTTCGTCCTGGTTGGGGTGCAGCCATTTCTGCTGGAATTATTAGGAATGATGCTGGCAGAGCAGACCACCAAGGCTATTTTAGAAAACACTGATGGAAAATTCTAAGAAATCACTCAAGCCCACTGGTGTGTGTTAAGTCGAGGGAAATTTCCCTCTTGTGTAACATCTTTCCCTCTACTTAGTTCAGCTCTAAAACCATGAAAGCCCTGGTCTTAATCCTATTTCTGATGAGAGTTAATTTTCAATGCAAGTTTAAAAAAATTTAATTGTCACTGATTACACTGACATGCAATAGTAAAATAATATAAAAGAATGCCACAAATGATTAAAGTAAAACTTAACAACGTATGCATTAAAAAATCCCATAACTCTGCTTTTGTTATGGGAAATATTAAGTTGCATAATATGACCCAGTGGTATGGGATAATTGCTTAAGAAGCTGTATTGTACCGATATTTTGTATATTATATCCTCATGTGCAGTATTTCTGGTGCTGAATTCCTCAGCAGAGGGAGGCCTCCTTGGACGGATGTTAATTGTATCAGAATATGGACCCAAAGTGAGGCGAGGATGATTAAGGGCCACAGCATCCTAGGCATCTTCTGGAAATATTGAGGCCAAAGACTCAGGAGTTACACTTCAGTCAACATTGTACCATCTTCCAGAATAACTACGCTCTCCCTTGCTGTGCGTTATATATTCTTTTGTGGGGGACAGGTAGAGACCTAGGAAGACAAAATTGCAGGTGAGTTATAAACATGTTCTAGAGCTAATGAAGCAGAAGTTTAGTGAAAGGAAGAAATCTCTCCAAGACCTATTAAGGTATCTATAAAACAAAGCCAACATGTCCCTGCTTGCTTCGTGGGGTTATTGTAAAGATCCCCTGAGACCCCTTTCCCAAATTCTCATCAGAATCACTTGAGACAAGTTAAAAATACATACTTCCTGGTCCATCTAACAAGAGATTCCAACTAAATAGGTCTGGGGTGGGGCTTGGGAATCTGTATATTTAAATGTTCTCAGATGACTTTTGTCAGTCAGCAAAGTTAAAAGGCACTGGTATACTTTTTGGTAATGTTCTATGAAATACAGTCCCTTAGGAAGACACCACTTGTGTGGAAAGTAGTTAGGAAGTAATTCAACAATATAGACCTACAATTATCATTAAGCTTTAAACTGGGTAAAGCTCTATGTTATAGGACTGTAAACACTGCCTTTATTCTGGAATTTGAGCTCTGGCTGAGTACATCACTAGCATCTGTGATGAAGACAGTGATTGTCTGAAATCCAGAGCATGTATGCAGGAATGGGATCTCATGTGTGTATGTCCAGAAGGTTGTGTGACGAGAACGACTGACTCTGCTATCAAGACCCACAGGACTTGAGGCTAGGAAGAGGAGCCCTGTGTGCTTTTCAGCCAAGTATCTAGGTCATCCTGTGAGTGTTCTTTACAGTTGCATAGAAGCTGGGAGTGAAACTGTCATTACTCACCTACTGAAGAAATGAACAGGAGAAAATGGAAGAGAGGCCGGTTTCTTGTCTCGAAAGCACACGGAAATGACTGTATTTATTAACCATTATTGATGCAGAGCTACTTCATACCATGTTAGAGTAGGATAAATTGGATAACAATGGGTCAACAACATCACACTAATCTAATATCTGCTGCTTAATAGTTACATTTTAGCTGCCAAGTAGGGCACCGGGAGTGGGTGCCGCGGTTTGCAGCTGACTGTTCCGGCCAAGGTGAACACAGGAGCAGTAAGCTTTGTTGTCCTACCCAGGACAGTGCAGGTCTGGCAGGGGGCAAGTGAGACTTTTAAGGAATGGTGATTATTTCATTCTGATTTGCTCAGACTGTATCCTGTCATAGAAGAAAATATACTGCTTTTTGGTTGTGGTGATTACGGAGTGCAGCGTGGCTTTGGATGAGCTAAGGATGAGTAGTCTCTACTTTACCTCTCTACCTACTCGATTATAAGCAATTGTAAGACAAAACAAAACTACTCTCATCAAAATTTTTTTATTAATATTTTGGTAACTAGTGGACTACCAGGCTGGTTAGAGATCAATTAAATGGTTATGTCTCTTACTCTGGGAGCTGTCAGATTTAGTTAGAAATACCAGGTTAGGCATAAAACTCACAAAAATAGAATTTCAAGGCCTGAATATTAAAAGAGTAAATTAAAGAAAGCCCACACTTTTCACGTAAAATGCAAGTTATGTTTAGTTATAGCATTGAGTGACCTCATGAAAATAAGAACTCTGCAGTTTCCTAACTTACTAAAGGCAGTGGTCTAGGAGTTCTGCAATTTCTGGGCGTGTTTCCCATGACTGCCAACAGAGAGGAGCCTACCTAGAAGAAAAGAGTCCTCTCTCGTGGGCTGTAAGTGCCCACCACTTTTCGCTGACCAAAGGAAGCACACTCAACTCTAAAACACAGGGAATTTATTTTTCTTTTGAATGTGAAACTCTGGGTAAGCAAGTGCTAATTTGAAATAGAGTTTTGTGGCCTACTGGAGAAAAAGAGAGTGTTGGGGGAAAGAAAGGTCATGCCCTGGACTTTATAATGCCCTATTGAATCTCTGTGATGCACTTTGTTTGGGGACATTCTCCTGGTTTTTCAAGATTCTTCCTCAAATACTTCCAGAGAGGATGGGCTTCACAGTTTACAGGTCTTTCCCTAACCCATAAAAGCCATTTGTTCTGAGTAATTGTTAAAGGTTGGGAGGAAAATTGCTAGGTATTTCTGAGATTAATCTGAAGACATGCACCAATTAATTTTTCATTAAGTAAAGGAAGTTACATCTAAATAGACTATGTGATTTAAAAATAATCTTTGCTAGAGAGCTTAAACATAGTTTCATTTCTTTAGTGTAGGACCTAATGCCACCAAATAACTTAAATTAACAGGTCTCCTCCAAGCATTTTCAAAGCAAGAGTGTATTTAGGCTTTAATGGTGTCCCACCTTCCTGGACATACCCCGTGGCTGACTTGCTTCCACAAACTCTAAGTACTATTAAAGAAAATAAAGCATGTCTTTTTCTAAGACAAATACTAACACACAGTTGTTTTGTGAAAGGTAGACCAACATGTGAAGGGTATTTTCTAACTCTTCCTTCCACATCTCTAGAAGTTCTACCTTTGTGAGTGACTTCCATGTTTTGATTAGAATGGTGGATATTTATGCTGGCGTCTTCACAGATTAGAACACTGAAGATCAGAGAGGGACGGATACATTGTGACTAGCAGTGGAGTCAGTAATAAAATGTCAGGCTTATTTCACGGCCCTATTAGGATGATACTGCTTCTTCAGTTCACATGTATGCACCTGGGAAACTGGGAGATACACGTGTGTTTATATCAGAAACCCTGAAATTTGCTCCTCCAGGTTTGACGCTGGTCTTTCCACGCCGGTTACGATACCTGATCTGTAACTATAAAAACTCAGCCTAGACTGTGTCACTTGTCCTGAAAACCCTAGTGTCAGAAGAAGGGCCAATTCCCCCTGACCCAAACAATGATCGGAGTGTGCCCCAAAACAGGAGTTTTGATTACCCTTAATTTAGTAGGCATAATTTAAGTGATCGTAGTGTTCATATAATTATCTAATCTGCCTTGATAGATGACAGCGTTCTTGGTGCTCCAGTGAAGGAGATTTATTTTTCCACGTGAAGCCCTTGTTTTTGGAATTTGTTTCTGTGTTTTCTAAACAGAAAACCCCTCCAAAATTAAAAAAAAAAAAAAACACCAAAAAACCCCCCGAAACACACACATGTACAAACACACTGACCTGAATACGCATTGAGGCCCCATCAGAAAAGAAATTCACACACTCCGTGCTGTTGGTAACACTCCTGTATATTACACAGGCCACATTTCTGCTCGTCTTTTTGGCTGCTGCCCATGAGTTTCATTTTCCCATGTGCCATAATATTAATGCTTTTCCCTGCTGGCTTTCCTGCCCGGGGGGTCACCGGTCGTGTTCCACAACACAAGACACCCGACCATAAATCTCCTTTAAATAATACAGACGGCAGGAGGGGCACTGGGGAGAGAGCCAGGCGGTTCGAACAAAGTGGCATTGATGCATGGCAAGCAGAACAGCTTGACCAGGGCCCCGCTGGACAGGTAGAGTGTGGAGTGGCCTTTATTTAAGGGGAGGAAGGCAAGCTCCCTGCATGGTTCCACAAAGCCAATGAGCTCTGCCTCTCAGTGTGAGCTGGCTGCTGATCACTGAGGCTTCCTGCTCTCTGACTCCACCGTCTGCAACACCCGATTAACGTAATTTGTGTTTGGGACGTGTAAATGTATCGCGTTGGTTATAAATCTGTATTTCTTGAGGCTTCTTAGCCATATTTAAAACGAATTGGGGGAACTGCCAGGGTGAAAGTAACAAGGCACACCTGATCAGAATGCATGGTGCGTTTTGGGCAGAAGTTGCTTTTTTTCTCTATTCCAGATTGAACAGTAGTTAATTTCAGGATACCAGAAAAAAAAAATGCTCAGCAAAATATAAACCTATACTGGAGCTAAGTATAGGTTTGTGTCATAAATATGACACATACTGGAGCTAAGGGGATTAAGTGATAAGATGAAGAAAATGTTTGGAGAAACTTAGGTCATGCACAAAGCCGTAGTGTTGGGTGTATCCCTCACCTCTGGTAGTTTGGAAATGATTGCTAAGAATACAAGACAATATGTGTTATAAGCAAAGTGAGGATAGCAGGGAGGAGCTGCAGAGGGCACACTGGCAGTAGGGTTTAGGCTGTGTTCTTGTTTGTCATGTGCTGAACTCCAGCTCTGTAATTTTTGCCTGAAAAACTTGATGGTGGGGTGTTGGTGGGAAGATCAGTATTTCATTTTGCTAATGTTTTTTGGCTTCCTTTTTTTTCCTTTCTGCAACTGTTAGTTACACTTTTAAAAGTCAACCTGGATTCTCATTTCTCAATTACTTCACTCATTGTAGTGATTTAAGAGAGGTTTCCACTGAAGTAATTTCCAGAATCTACTGCGTACCTAAAACACGCACCTACACGAGAAGAGCGACTTCAGCTCCATGAGTGACTGTGCTGGTTTGGTTGGCTACACCTTTGACTGTTTGTTATTTTTTATATTATTGACATTAATTGCTACTAGATATAATAATTGCTCGAAACATATATAGTTAGGTGACAGTAGAGGAAGAGGAGAGAACTTACTCTGTCCTTACTTATTTAAAATAATAAATGACATCGATTCCTTAGCAATTAATTTAATGGGACAAAGACATCCATGAAAAAAGAAAAGTCGTTACAACATAGTAAGAGCAAACACTCTTGCCCGGGTCCTGAAAACTTTGCCTTTTCAGTTTACAAAGTACTGCACAGAGCATCTCAGAGTTGAGCTTAATATATTACATAATGACCTTCATGTTAATTAGGTTTAATATTCTGAAATACGTAATCTCATAGTATTTGTAAGTTGTGTGGGTAATTTTTTTAGTCCCATTAATAAATGTATGTTTTCAATTCTTTATGAAAGAATGCTTTTGGTTCATTTTGGTGACTTTTAGATGTAAGAGAAGCATTTGACACTACATTGTTAGTCTGCGCTATCGCTATTACATGCCTCCCTCCTCATCACTTTGATCTCTGTTTATCCACTATTTACATCCTGGGTCCCCATATACTTATTGCTGGGTAAAAGTGGGGATGACATCTGTCTAACTCATACTGTACCCCTCTGCATCTAGTCATAGTTACTTTCAGTGTGGATCAAAGTCCTGGTTTGTCCAGAGCTTTCCATGTTCAGAATGGAGAGTTCCAACCCCAGGTACCCCTCAGTGCCAGGCAATCTGAACTTGTGGGTGCCAATCAATATTTGCATAATAAATGAATCTGTTGTCCTAAAGAAAGCATAGATTTACAAGGGAAAAAACAGGCTCATATTCTACTTAAAATTAACATCACATGTCCATACCTCATCATCCCTGGTCTATAGCAGAGATTGAGAGTATGGAAACTATACTCTCTCTCTCTCTCTCTCTCTCTCATTTTACGCAGTTCCTTAGGAAATCTTTAAAGATAGAATTCAATCAAGGCTTATACTATAAATTCTTCTTCTCCCTGGCTCTATAGTCTGGCTCTCTCTATCACCTTTCACCATTACCCTCCTTTGTAAAATGGGGATAATAACAGTCTCTGTCCCGCAAGGTTGGTGCCAGGACTCAATACAACACAGTACACAGCATAAAGAACTCTAGGCCGTATCCCAGGTGTGTGTCCTCTTGCACCTCCCTCCTCCTTTCCAATACATGGCAAATGAGTCATGTGTAGTAGGTGACAGTGTCTTTTGGTAGCATATCCTCTTAATCTAAATTTCAAGGGGGTGTGTGTGTGTGTGTGTGTGTGTGTGTGTGTGTGTGTGTGTGCGTCTGTGGACTTAGTGGCCTGGGAACAGGTTGTGATTTCAATATGTGTGTAAAATCTGTTTCTAAAATGTTGCATCCACTTTACTTGAGGCCTGTTTGGCTTTTCTTCTGCATTGTCAGGATAGAAAGACGGGCCGTCTGCTTCCAAGCAAGAGATCTGTTACCTGTGAGCTAGGGGAACTGTCACTTACAGTGTGTGATACAGAATGGACGCCAGACAACACCAGACTGGCAAAGACAGAATCTCGGGTGGAGGCAGATGATATATTGATTCCACCATTAGCTGTTCCTCCTCACCAGGTACTCTTCCTCCCAGGGGTGAAGCTGGGTCCAGGGTATGTTGCTGGCAAAGCTGCTTCACAGCTAACCTCAAAGAGGCTGAAAATACACTTGAATGAAATGAAAAATAAATCAGGCAGTATTTATAAATAGCTTCCACTAATGAAAGCATGTGTTTCATGGAAATAATTTCATAAAATGACTGCTTTACTTTGCTTCCTCCTCAGCGCCCCTGTATCCTCCCTTCCACTCACTGCATGGGAGAAGGGCCCAGGCTCCCCTTACGGGTTTCTCCTGGGTTCTTGTGCAGAGTATCCCTCGAGTGCCTGCAGCACTTCGGTCGTTAAATCCCCTTTGCCTCAGCCTCAGTGATGCATATTTCAATAATGAGCAAGAAAAGTTGTTTTATGGTAGTTTAATAAAGTCAGAAGACAAATGTTGCCCCTGTGCAAAAGGACTGAATTACGCACTTCATGAACCAAATTAGTCCCACAACATTTGGCTTTGTCTGAAAGGTGATACGCATTTATGGGCCCATTTTTCAGCAAGATAAATATGACACATGCTAAGATTTCCCTGAAGTAAATATTGTAAATATAAGAGACTCTGCCAAGAAAAGCTGAGAAAAGACATAATCCTTGCCCACTTATGCTGCGGTGCCAAAATGCCACTGTCAGAGCCTCCAACAAACTGCACCTTTAATAAGCTCATCTGATGATTAACAGAGTGCAAGGCCCTTTAATTCCCCAATAATAGCCAATATTCCTCATTTTTGGCTTTTTAAAAATTATTCACATAGGAGCGAGGGCATTTTATGGCATGAACAAATTTGATTACTGAGTAACAAAATATATTTTGAGGGCGTCCGCGAGTCACACGGCTGCACTGTTTATGCAAATAGGTGCAAATGGGAAGATTTTTAGGAGCTAAAGGACCTAACTTTGCAATCCTCTTTTTGTTCCCACCTATTCCAGTTTGATTTCAGTAAAAGTTTCCTGCCTGCAACAAGGGCAGAATGTATTTTTGCTCCTGGTGCAAATTTGTTTGTCATCATCTGGCATGATCAGGAGAATGCACCGAGGCACCACGGTTAATAATGAGAATTCACAGTGCCAATTCGGACCTTCTCAATGTTCTCCAGCCCTATCCAAGCATGATGTACTTGGGTTGGGAGGATGGGGTTCCTGAGGTGTCAGGGAGTGGCAGGGACTGGGGCGAGCTGGAAGGCTGAGCCCTGTGTGGAGCGCAGCATCTAGAGAGTCCCTGCTCCCAGCTGCCTCGCAGAAACGTGGACTTTGTGTTACTCCATACTGAGTCAGCAAGAAATTTGGGAAATCTTGACTTTTGGGTGAGAGTGGACAAGTTTTAAATGTTGGCAATAAAAACAAAACAAGAATGTTCTGTAACACAAAGGAAATGGAGCCCTAGGCGTGGTTTGTGATGTGCTTTGATGTCTTCAGCACTAAGCTGGCTGTGCTGTGTGATGTCTGTTCCTGTGGAAGAGGTGAAAATGGGACTACCGAGGACAAGGCTTTAGTGCGTGGCAGATTCTGTCCTGGCAGCAAATGCGTGATTTGTCTTATTGGATCTTCTGACGCCTTATGAGTAGCATGATGCGCAGCTACAACTCCACCTCCATTGCACAGATGGAGAAACTGAGGCCCCCAAAGGCAAATGTGGATTCGGAACTCAGATCGGCTCCATGAGATCTTGAGTGTGTACTAAGCTCCCTCTCCTTGATGTAGTGGTGTGACGCAAGAGGAAGTAAAACAAAGCTGGAGTCAGGGGCTTGGAATTTGGCTTTACACTGGCCTCTGTTCCTGAACGACTGGGCCTTGAGCTGTCACCCCAAGTCTCTCCTTACAACCTCTTCAGGTGGACATAATATTACCTGCGCTATTTGCCTCACAAGGCTTGGGGGAAGATTACCTTAGGGACATGTGCATGGAAAATTATGAAGTGCTCTGTCAACATGGGAGGAAAAAATATTACTCATAATTAATCAAGGGATACAGGGAGGTGAGGTGGCAAAGCCACTGATTGCCTTTGGATCAAACACAATTAAATAGCAGTCCTTTCTCGCCTCTTCAACTCAATCAGGTGTCTATTTGTAGAAGTGGCTTAAAACTGAACTCACTTTGGAAATTAATCAGCCACCACTAATGGCTGGAAGGTTAGCAGATTGCATTTATTTTAAGTGAAAAAAGCCAGCAAGAGAAAGAGATCCATCTCTGAGCGGGAGTTAACAGCTCAAACTTTGCCCGTTGTCTGCCAAGCTTGTGACAAGAGGACAGAGCATAAGAGCACCCTGCTCTCCGTGCCTTCTACACCCCCTAATCAAGGGACTCCCCTTAGGAGAAACCAGAGACAGAGGCCATCCCTGGTCTGACTTGGAACTGTTAATTGAGCACTGCTAGTAAGGGAGATGCACCCTGCCCAAACACTGTGAGCCTCGGAAGAGGAAGGGAGAATAGACGCATGAAGACAGCTCCAGGGAGAATACCCCAAGGATGATGCAGAAAGCTGTTTATGCATGTAGGCAGTGAGTAATCTTATTTATAAACGAGTGAGCTGACCTGGGGAAGGGGAGCTCTATGGATTATAATCACGATCATGTGTGATAAGCTTCTCCACAGAAGAGCTCTCCCTTCAGCAACAGCCAAAGACTTGGAGAAATTTTTCTCCTCCCTACTGTGTCTCAACCTAATGACAGTGCTGGTTTGTCCTTTGAGTTTTGTAAGGATCTCAGCTACTTTAGTTTACAAACTATACTTTGCTTTGGAAATATCTTTTCTGTGCCTCCTTGATATCCTCAACTTTCCAACTTCCCCTCCTTCTCTTTCCTTAGCACTGCCCATTTAGTCTACAACGCAAAAGTCACTGCACTTCCAATAGGACCTTTCCTGTTTCTGGGTTTTGGGTTAGACACTCCTCTTTGGAACCCTTGCTTCTTCATACCTGAAGCTAGGTGTCCTTGGAGACCATGCTAAAATCTGTTGTCTTTCTCCAGGGAGCTTTTGGCCATCCCCTATTGTGATGGCGCCATTGCTCGTCAGTTTAGGCTTTGGGTGGAGTGCCATCCATACTCTGACTCTGTAACTGACATGTAATTATGGGTGGAGTTTTATTTCATTGTGCGGTTGTCTGTCTAATTTGTTGGAGGCCTTCTGTGTTACCCTCCAGACAATTTCCTCTCCTTTTCCACAGCAGTAACACATCACATAGGCAGGTGCTCCTCACTCTTGGTGGATGGGAGGAAGTGTAAACTTGAGTCAGAAGGCACAGATATATTCACTGGTTTGTCATTGACTACCTACTGAGCAACAGCCGTGGATATAGGCATGAACGGAAAATTAATATTCCTGCTCACATGGTTTTCAATCTAGTGGATGTGGACAGATTATAAGCAAGTTAAAGAAATAATCCAACTTTTTAAAATAGGGTGAAGCGGGAAAAATAATGAGATTATAACAAAAAAGAAAGGAAACAAGTTTTATGTATATAGGGACGTGGTAGGGTGGGTAGGGCTATGGGAAAAAATGAGAATTAAGTTGTGTCTTATACTGGTACAAATCTCCATTATGGAGTGCAATCATTATGCATATATGTAATGTACCAATAAAGATAAAAAAAAAAGAACATTGAGGATGTACAAAAAAAAAGAAAGAAAGAAATAATCGAACTTTTCAGGTGGTGCAAATTTTTTAGTGATGCTAGAGGAATAGGAGGCTATCTATTTGTCCTTCAGTGGAGACTAAAGAATGGATTCAAATATCCAGTGACAGGCATAAGAGAGAAAGATTGTTCTGCGTCACTCCAAAGAGCTCGAAGTAGATCCATGTGCTGGAAGTTAACAAGGAAGCTGAATTCAAGCCTGGCTAATTTCATACTTCTGCCTGAGAAGTAATATCAACTGTTTGGAGGCCTATGAATTCATCATCAGAAGAGGAGTACAGAGTCTGGGGATGTACTTACTTACTTTGAGACTGGAGGTTGATCCAAATAATCTCAGTGGTTCTTTCCAGGGTGAAGATTCTCTACTGTCAAGTGGTAGTTGGATGAAGGTGTCTCTTAGCATCTGGAAATGAATGATTCACATACTAGGTCTATTAGTGAAAACTTACTTAACTCCTTTCAGTTTTTCTTTCCTCCTCTGTAGACTGGGTCCTACCCATTAGAAATGGGCCAATAATTAAATTAACTAAGGCGTGTAGATAACATAGTGCTCCTTAAGTGGCCTGGCATTGCAGTTGGCTTTCTTAAGGTAATCATTATTGTCATCAAGACCTGAGGGCAGCCATGTTACTTTTGTGCTTTAGGTAATCTTCCCTGCTGAGGCGATGATGGGGGAGTAAGTGAAGGAGATACATGGGGAGTAGTTGGTATTTGCCTTATTGAGAACTGAGGATTATATACATACTACCAATCCCCAGGCACCACACCCGTGCCACCACCAAATCAGAATTACCCAGAGAGCTCTCCTACATCCTGGTGACAATTCTTTGCTCATTTTTCCCTTTCTGAGTTAGCTTTAGTGTTAATTAAAATTTTGGCTTCATTAGGGAAAGGAAAATAGAAGTAGAAAGTGGTAGAGGGAGAAAGGTACAAAGTGATTTGTTTCACACACCCTCACCCAGCAGACAAACACCCCAGGTTTCAGGGAGATGACCTTGATAATGCACTCAGAGATGTCTTTTGATCGAGGTATCTTTACATAAACTATAACCCTAGAGAGAAAGACAGAAAATCCTCTTCTAAAATAAGGACCTGCCAGTTCTTCTGATCCAAAATGTCTTCATGTAATAAATTCTCTGCAGAGGTAAAGGAAGCTCACAAAGAGCAGGAGAACAAGAAACATCTGGAGGGAGCCCAAGCTGGGAACTGGAGGGCCTGACTGTCTGCCAGGGGGCCAGATGCTGCTGCTGGAAGCCTTTTGCCTCTCAGCTTGTCATCTGGGTCCGATGATGCCATCCAACAGAAAGACCACAGAGTGGGAGGGCAAGAGCAATCCATCTCCTCCCACCCACAGCTCTTAATTGTGTGACTTGGGGGGAAAGAGGAGGAAGGTGGTTACAAAGTTTGCCCACAAAACCACATCTTCCTCATGGAAAAGACTGTCCCCAAACACATGGCCCTGACCACCCACAATCTACAGGTTGAGATTTGCTCCATTCAATCTCCCTTTTCCCTTGGTCTAAATGGGAAGGACAAACAGGGTTAGCGGGATGGTTGTCAGCGAGAACTGAACGGCCATCTTCCGTCAACTTGGGAGTGTATTCAGAGTTTGTAACCAAATGCGGCAGTCATTACATTATGGGATTTGCCATATTGCAAGTGCTCTTTCTGTTAACAGCTTTGGTGTCTGATTTTGACCAAAGCAGATCATTGGGATTCACTGGGATATCCTCTTCTTTTTCCATTGCAGAAGCAATCAAGGGCCGTGCATACAGCACTCATAAAAGGAAAATGATCAAAACCACACACACAAAAAGGACTATTAAATTCCATATGAGATTACCACCTCATATGGTTCCCCCCATTCAGGAACGTCTTCTGTCTTGTAACTGCTCACTGACAAACAGACTTAAACAACCAACTCGGTAAACATTGTAGCTGTCATATATGTTTTATGCTAAATCCTTAGTTTTGGCTAAGGCAAATTTTCAGTGTGCATAGTGGTGCAATAAGTTGGTGACATGTTTTTATCCTAGTCTTCATGCTTTAATTTGTGAATAATTTCAGCATTTTCTGAGCGCATACAGGCAGAGTCTAATTTTCAAGTGGCACCTGTTGGAATAATTTAAGATGTAATTTTTAATATTATATAATTATTCAGGTACATTATTGTATAGTTTACAGGTTGGGAGAAGTTTATCAGTATTTAACCATATTGTGGAAATCATATTGTATAAGTCAAAAATCTTGGGTTACTTGTGGTTCTAGATTCATTAGGAAAGTGACTCAGGCATCATGTGCTGAAAACTCATTCTCACTGCTCAGTGTCACTGTGTGAGGGGACTGCTTTAAGCTTCCTCTCTAGCATTCTTTTTGCAGAGCTGGCAGGACCGTGGGCACAGCAGCCCCTTGGACCCCTGTGACCTGGGTCCTTCCTAAAGACCCATTGTTAGATTGCATCACAACTTACGACTGTTGGAGTTAATAGTGAAGAGAGGGGCTGAGAGGTAAAAAGATAATCTCTTGCTTAATGGCTTGAGGCAGGTACACTGTAGCTGTACCCACAGAAAGCAGAAATGGGGGAAATAAAAATGGGGACATCAGTTTATACTCATAATTGTTTTTTAACTACCAAGGTTTACAAGTGCCTAGTTGGAAAAATCTCTGATATTGGGGATTTTTGGAAAAGTTAAAGTTGTGTTGTGAAAATAGAAAGAAATATCCTATTTTAAGGCTGGACCAAATGCTTTAAGGCTAAGTAGTAGAAAGAACTTTTGATTTTTTTGTCAGCGGTTTATCACATATGCTTCAGGGACCTGGGGACATTTGATGACAAAGAGTAATTTCCGAGAAAGTATTGGAAGAGGCAAAAACTCCTCTGCCAGAATCAGAAATGCTTCAGCTTGATGTCAAGTGTTTAGTAATGATGTGGAACAGTGGCCAATGCAAATCTCAGTCAAAGCAGATCACCTAGAGATCTCAAAAAAACAGACCCAGGGCCACTGAGGACAAGACAGATGTCTCCAGTGTTCAGTACCTAATTATATATGCTCTATAAAAATGATGTGATTATTTTTTAATGTTTTAAATACCAAGGATAAACTTGAATCTCATGGTCTTTAAATAGCAAGAGATTCTGTGAGATTGGGCTCTTGCAAAATATTCCCTTTTGCACAGTTTTGGAATCAGCAGTGACCTTTCAATGGCAAGGCACAGTCGTCAGCCACTCTGGACGCCTCGCCTAGTGCCTTTTGTGCATTGTCTCATTTTCCCCTCCTAGGAGCCCAGTGGAGGAACTATTAATATCAACATTTGCCCTGCACAAGCTCACACCACCCTTCAGTGTTGGAGACAAGACATTGTTCTCTTTCCCAAGCAAATCCTCTTATAGGAGAAAGGTGAAAGTGACCCAGCCAAAACCACCCCGAGGACCAAGGCAACACTTGAACTCGAAGATGAGTCTTTTGACTTTCTGGGCCAGACTCATTGAAATTGTTTAGTAAGCTCTGTCAATTTGATATGTTCATTTCTTAGCTTTTCCAAATAATGCATAACAGATAAAAATATGTGTGTAATAGATAATAAATATGAACTGAATGACTCAGAGTATTCTTCTAGTTTAAATGTGCCATGAATGCAAAGAGAAAAAAACAAAAAGAGCAAAGCAATATAAATTGTAGACCCACCACTGAAGATAATTTTCTAATCAGTTAAAGTAAAGTGTTTTCTAATTATTTGAGGATGGAGAACTAGGACTACGGAGACTGGATCCAAAAGTCACAAGGCAAAGAACCAGAATTCCGTCCCCAGTTCTATCCAGCAAGACTCTAACTGGGCCACATTTATTTGGACAGGAGGGAGGAGTCCCAGATTTCTCCTGATAACCTAACGAGAGGCATGAAATGATAAGGATTAGAATGTCTTTCTGTGTTTTGTTTATTTGTTTTACATAAACTTCTAAAAAGCTATTAGGTATGCATATTTCTCAAAAGAGTAGAAGTAGGAATTCCATTTGACCCAGCTATTTCCCTTCTACATATCATTCTGAAAGAGTTGAAAGCATCATATTCCAGTTTTACACATGTACCCATGTTTAGAGCAGAGAAATTCATAACAGCTAAATTTTGGAAGTGTTCTACATGGTCCATCAACAGATCGATAAAAAAATATGGTATTTACACACAATGGGGTACAACTCTGCCATAAAAAGATAAACTTAAGTCATTGGTAGAAAAACGGACACACCTTCAGGCCTTAATGTTAAATGAAATAAATCAGACACATGACCTGAAATATTTCACATTTTCTTTTATATGAGAAACCCAAATTAAAAATAAAGAGCAAAATAAAAGATAATAGGAAGTAGGGAGATAGATCTTTCTCAAGTGGAAAGAAGAAGGGGGAGGGAGAAGAGGGAAAGGAAATGAGAAAAAAGAATCAAGATGTGTTATATTCATGTACCAACTCCACACAAAGAAGTATGATCAAATATGTACTCATGAAAATATTAAACAAAAATGCTGTTAGAGTCATTGGACTAAGCAACAGTATTAAGGGGCAATGCAGGAAGGTGGCAAACTCATGGGAAAAAAAATAACCACCCATGAGAATTTGCCCTCTGTGTGGAACAGTGAACACATATGTACAACATCAGAGAAAGAGGAACTTTGAAGTCGTCACTTTGGGTCCCAGCCTCTGCCACTTAGCTGTGTGGTCTTGAGCAAGTTACTTCAGCTCGTAAAGCTTTGATTTCATCATCAGGAAACTGTGGGCAATACCACGCCCTAAAAAAGATTAAATGGGAGAATTAGGAAAAACATCCACCACATGGTCTATTATGAGCCTTCAAAAATGGTAGCTGTTATGGTATGTTTGAATGAATTATTTATTGAGTGCTTAGCCATTCCTATGTATAAAGATTTTTTTTTTTTTTTTTTTTGAGAGATAGGGTCTTACCTCGTATTTCAGGCTGGTCCTGAGCTCACCCTTGAACTCACAGCAATCCTCCTGCCTCTGCCTCCGAAGTGCTGGGATTAGAGGCCTGAACCACCATGCCCGGCACTGTGGTATGTGGTTCTGACTGCTGGTGGGCATGAGTCTCCACACCCAGCATTGTTGTATGTGGTTACTGGGGATTGAATCCGGGCCAGTGCACTCGCAAAGCAGGTGGCAGCACCACTGAGCTAAATCTTTGGCTGTCTTATGTGTAAAGATTTAAGGGGATAGAAGAAAAATGAGGCAGAGCCTCTGCCCTATGGAAGTTGTTTTCAAATCTATAGTAGTTCAGAAGAAAAAAAATCCAACTTTCTATCAATGTAGGGAATATTTCATTTTGATTGAAAGTAATTTGAAACTTGCCTCCTGTGAAGAGGTCACAATCCATATTATTCTTCTTCTGTCTTTGTAGATAAGGGATTTTTCCTTGTACAACTTACCCCTGCTTTTAAGTTTTCTTAGTTACTCACTGAGTAAAATAAATGGAACTTTCTGTCTTCTGTACTTGTTAAATTTCCGCTCCTCTTTGTCCCTTTACACTGCACCAAGAATGCATTTCAGAAGAAATGCTTGTATGTGTCAATAGTCCCCCAAAGTCTGATTTTCCTGATCTTGTAATCTTCATTTTTAGAACTTGGAAGCTGCCTTTCAGCAGCTGTTCGGGGAGCTCAGGCTTGGAATATGTTTGCAGCTGGGAGCAGTTTCCACCTCTGTCTCAAGAGATTGCAGGTGGAGCTCCAGCCGCTAGACTTCGGAATCTTCCTGGCTACATTATGCCCTCCTTGTGATTTCCTGGCTATTCTTTTCTCAGGAAAGAGCTGCTTTATTTATTCATGATCCCCAGTAGAATGACGGCCTTGCCTTTAATTACTCACGCAGGCAAGTGACTTTTCTTCTTTAATCTGCTGTTTCTCATCCACACATTGTGTATGGTACTTGAATATTAAATGAGATAATGCATGTACAATACTTAGGTCACATAGTAAGTGCTCAGTAAATAGTCACTGATAGTATTAATAATTGCTTACTATTTCCATTATTATGATTATTATCAAACATCCAAACAAGCATGTTTTTTAATTCATTCCAAACATGGTTCAGAAAGTACTCTGCTCATAGCGAATGCTTAGTGAGTACTGTTATGACTAGTATTTCCTACCCGGCATCTCATGTATTACTGACTTTATTGTCCGATAAGATAGAATGGTAAATTATTTGCTTTAGCTGCTAAATGAAGGGATTTGGATGAAATGCTTATGGATTGAAATATACTTTGACATTTGTTGTAATCTTTATCCCATTTAATATTTAGATTCCCATATTTCACTGAGGAGTTATTCCATAGCATGTAGTATATGTAGCACATGTAACACATCTACTTTAGAAAATCTGAGGATTCTGAGACACATATAGCACGTGGCCGGGTCCTGTGTTCTTTCTAGTGTGCTGCCTGCTCTGACGCCGGAAGAACCTACTGTCCTGCTTGTAAGACCGTAAGACCACAAGGAAGGTGACGTCGGGTCTTGGTTTTAAAGCATGAGTTGTCTGTAGGTCCATAAGTAACCATGGGGAGAGAAATGTCTGTCTTTCTTTGGGATCTTGGTGTCATAGAGACTAACCTGTCCTTTGACATAGTTTAACTCGTGAAAATTTCGAGATTGAGGGAGGAGGAGAGAGGGGAGGGGAGAGGGAGGAGAGAGAGAAAGAGAACGTAAAAAAGAAAAGACCTATTTAGATATTAGAAGACATTTTTGTTTCTCTGCCCTCTACCTTATATTTTTCAAGATTTTTGAATATATCTGTCTTTCAATGACCAAAGGGGGGAAAATAAATTCCCATTTCCTTAATTCAAAATTGGAAAAAGAATGAAAGTAGGATTTGAACCATACCATACATATCCTTCCAGCTTTATACTTTGGCATAGGGAATTTAAAAGTTATTCACATACTAAATACTCTCTGGATTATGCCACTTTTTCACAAAAGAGCTTGGGAGTGGCTTATCAGGCAGCGTGTTAATTTTTTTATCAAAGAGGTCTTATTTCCTTCAGTCATTTGTAGGGCATATAGTGATATTTAGGCCCAAATTGCTTAAACTACATTTTAAAGCTTCCTAAACCCTCTCCTTTAAAAGAAAATGACATAACCTTCAATCATTTTAAATGTTTTAACAGAGCTCTTTGAAGAACAACAAATCTGTGTAACGTTTTTGAGATAATATTGTCCTACACCTGGAACACAACACCCATTTTAAAACAGTAATTTGGTCCCTGAAGGGCCCTTCAGCCTCTGGTCTGCCTGCTTACCCCACTGAATGTCTCAGAATAAAGCCCAAGACAAATGGGCTTGGATTTATGTGGAGTAATTGAAAGCGACTGCCCAGCCTTGTCCTTCTCACGGAGAATGTACTTGCAAGTGCATTTTAAGTTTGACGCATCCCTTGAACACCTGATTTTGTGATTTTTGTTCCCTTCCCTCCCCTTTGTGGATCCTTTATTAGAAGACTGATGAACCTTGGCCTCAGCAAAGGATTAAGTGAGCAGGTTCTTCGTGTAATAAATCTAAAGACATATTAAAAGCAAGGGCAGGGGATTTCCCATGTGTTTAGGTGGATTTATAAGTGCCAGAGGCTAAACAACTTACGAGACAAGTAAGATTGCCCCTTTTCCCAACCTGGACATGTTCTAATATTGTGACATGGTGTAGAATTAAGCTGGCTTACTAAGTAGAAACATGCAGCATAATTGAAAATGCACAACACAAAGAGGAATTCTCAATATAGCAAGGCCCTGTTGTGAAGATTACACTGATTTATAAGGACTGCCTTAACTCCTAATCCCAGCTACACATGACCAGCATCTTTATAACCAGGGGAAGAGAAAAAAGGCTTAATAATATATATATTCCAAAAATGAATATAAATTTGGAACTGGTGGTTGAGCAAGCCATTCATTTCTCTTAAACAATATAACAATGAAAACATTTTTATTACATTTTGACATGTGTGTTTGCAAAGAAGCTCAGGCATTCTCTATTTCAGAAATGATGGGTATAGCCAAATCATGGAGGAGGAATGAAAACGAATGGTGTGTAGGGGAGAAGAATAAATGCTGCAGGACATAAACTATTTAGAAAAGACCAGCAAGGAAGAAAGTGGCAGACTGGTGGAAATAAAACCAAAGAAGAAGCATAATGTGTAAAGTAAGTGTGAGAAAAAAGAGGTGAAGGGGACCTTGGAATAAATGCCGAGGAAGTAAAATCATTACAGCTTGAAATTAAAGGATAATAAAGAGTAAGAATAGAAGGGAGTGTTCCATTTCTTTTTCTCTTTCTCTCTGCCCCTTTCATCTTTCTTTCTTTTTTTTTTTTTTGAGACAGGATCTCTCTTTGTAGTTCAGCTGGCCCCAAACTCACTATGTAGCCCAGACGAGCCTGGAACTCACAGCAATCCTCCTGCCTGTGCCTCCCGAGATCTGGGATTACAGGCATGAGCCAGCACACCTGGCACTGTGGTGTGTGATACCTGGGACTGACCTCAGGACCTTGCATTTCCCAGGCAGGTGCTGGAGCCACTGAGCTAAATCTCCGACCTTCCCTTCTTTTTTTTTCTTTTTGAAAAGCTTTTATAATGAAAAGTTACATGAAAAAAGTTACATGAAAAGTTAGAGTCAGATCAGAATTGAGAATATCGGAAGGTTGTTTGTATATACCCAAATGAATCCTATCCTGGCATATTCCAGGTGACCTATTAATTCTCTGCTTCGACTTTCCCATTCTTCCCAGTGAAATGGGAAAATGATGTTTATTACTTATATTGTATTCAGTTGCATATGGATGGAAGAATAAAATGCAGTGGAATATTTTTTTAAATTATCAGGAAGGACTGTCAATGTGTATTTATACATATACGTGTGTAGGAGTAACATGTGGGGAAAGATCTTGCAATATAACAACCCCTTGGTATATTGCATAGTCGTGGCCATCGTGGGTGAAGACAGTGGAGGCTGTATTGACTGTGCAGTAGAAAAAGGAGACGTTTTGGATGAAAAGTAACCAACTGGTTAAAAACGAACTGACCAGCTAAAATAAAGTAAAATAAATCCGATTCTGATTTTTCCTTCTTTGTTTTCATGAAAAATAAGATCCTCTCAAGATTTCCTGGTCCATGGAAATTGGAAAACTGTACAGTGAGATGTGAATATCTAAAACATTGCCAAGGAGAATTTGCTGAGCCAAAAAATGGCTAATTACTGTGTGTATATGGAGCCTTCAGTATATTCCACACAGACACATTCACATACATACACACATGTGTATACATATACAATAACACATAATATTTAGCTAACTCTAAGGACAAATATAAGAGAAATAAAGATAAGCTGAGCCCGGGGACAGCGGTGGTTCTGGAAGGGTAAGCTTTAGCACTAGGTCTTCTTCAGTTCCAAAGGAAATAACAGGGGAGATGGGCTCTAGAGATCTTTTTTTGCTTGCCAGCAAGTGAGCAGTAGGGAAACCTCACCACGCTGGGTCAGGGCAGCAGCTGGAGAGCTCTGTGACGTCAGAGGATCCACCCTCCCCTCCCACAGCGCAGGCGCACTGTTCCAGTAGAGGCAGTATTTCTTGCTCAAAAGCCAGTGCATTTAGTTTTCTAATTTCAGAAAATGACAAAATACAGAAATCGTACCCTAAAAGCCAAAATAAGGGGCAGTGGCAAGAGGGAGACATGGCCTTTAAAAATGATATTTCAGCCCCCCAAAATAGGAACTGTGGTTGTGCTCAAACTAAAACAAAACAGATACCCATAAAATCCACTGTATGCTTAGGACATTGTGAGTGTAATGTCCTCTAACTTCATAATACCGTGCAATTCTGTCATGGTAAAGAGACTAACGTAGCAAACTGGTTTTTGGATCAGTTTCCATAAGAGATACTAGAAAGTCTGTCTTGTGTTTGAGTCGAGGTGTTTCATTTGTCTGCCACAATCCAGGCAGCGGAAGAAAACTAAAAATGGCCTTTTGAATGCTCATGACCGGGCGGACACTAGCCGGGCTGCCGAGCAAGAACATGATATTAATTGTCAGTAAATCATCACGAAGACTCGGCTAATGGGAGAGTGGAACCAACGCCATTAAAACGTACTAAGTTTTGTTTTAAAATGTTAAACAGAAAGACTACACCTTCAAGAGTGATCTATCTGCAATTAAAGGGGAAAATGGCGGAATCTCAGCTGCCATATAGAAAATTCTTGTATATTTGATACGAGGCTTAGCAGCAGGGTAGCGAAGGTGGGGGAGGGGCCGAAAACAAAGGCAGCAAACCAAATGGGACGTATAGAGACAAGTATTGAATATACAGTAACCTGGAGGAAATTACTATAATGGCGCTTTCAGTTCTTGTCTCCATTTGTAACAGTGAGAGAGAAATGACGGAGGTATGTAAGATAATGCTATAGAGTTCCAGAGTTTAGACAGGAAGAGAGTCTGTGTCTTTAGAAAAGAAAAATAAAAGACTAATAGAGACCTGGTGAGAAGTTTGCAGGGCTCTGAGAGCCACACAGAAGTGGTTGGCGGCTAAAGAAGTTAAATATGAGGATGAGGGCTTTTTATATGAATGAGAGTATAGGGACCATCTTTGACTTTCCTTGTCAGGAAGTGTGATTAGTGAATAAAGGCCTTTGGCCAGAACAGCAGTTAAAGATTAAAAAAGTTAAGTAAGTGTAACATTTAGGAGAAAAAAAAAAACATTGTCTGATGCCTTCTATTAGCCCTTATATAATGGCTTTGGTGTTGCAGTGCATTTGCATCTAGTGTGTGCATTTTCATTTAATTAATTCGCCCAGCTAGAGTGCAAGGAAAGGGGTTATTATTATACCCAATAACAATAGAAGACGAGTAAAGAACACGAGTGGAGAAGACACGGAGATTCTGCTTTGCCTCTGCTGGTAGCTTTACTCTGGCTTCTCCCAAATTCCCTCAGTTGCCCCAAGTGATGAGAGTTTCTGAGCAAATTACTGACAGAGCCTTTGTTGTCTCAGTTCTGAACATCTCTGCTCTCCCAGGTTTACCAAGGAAAACAGGATAATGGCGACAAAAATTCTTCTGTCTTGATTCAGCATCATAATTCCCTTAGCTCTATTGATTTTCAAGCTCTCTACTCATATTTGGCCTCCTCTGGCTTTGCAGAGTTTTCCTGTATAGGTGGGCATGGCGGATCACACCTGTAATCTCAGCTGTTTAGGAGGCTGAAAGTTTGAGGGTAGCTTGGGCAACTGTGTGAGATCCTGCCTCTTAATAAATAAATAGATATTTTTTAAAAGAGGAAGGCTGGGCAGATAGCTCCATGCTCACTGGGTTCAGTCCTCAGTACTCAAAAAAAAAAAAAAAATCCCCGTATATAACATTATGGGATAGTAGATGAATTATTAGGAATTATACAAATTCATTTAAGAAATTTAAGCTTTATGAAATCTAAGTAGAAAGATTGAATCTTTTTTTGCCTTTTTTTAAAACCTCAGATCTTTATTGGTATATTATACATACACATCATAGTCACTTTCAGCATTGAGAATTTGTAAGAGTATATGATATGATACGACTCAATTCTCATTGTTTGCCATTCCCCCAAGCACCCAACAACCCCCACACCCTATGTACATAGACTTTTATTACCATTATGTTATTTTTCCACTCTTTACTTACCCCTACACCTCATATCCTTTTAAATATTTTCTATTTCACAATATCTACTATACATACTAGAACTCATTTACATCTTCATTTTCTCATACCAGAGAAAGGTACAATATTTACACATCTGTAACCTATTTATATCATTAATGAGGCTGTCCGGAAGGTACATCCATTTGAGTATGAATGATTCAATCTTATCATTTTTTATGACAGAATAATACTCCAGTCTATAAAAGAACCACATCTTCTTTGTCCAGTCTTCAGTTGATGGACTTTTTGCTTGTTTCCAAGATCTAGCTATCACCAACTAAATCTTTTTAGCTGCTCCTATGGAAAGGCTTGGTTGAGTGTGTCAGGATCTTCATTCCTCTCTGTATTGTACTTTGAAATATCATCCTCCATCTATTGATTTAGGTATTTATTAGTGGTTTTCTCAGTAAGTTCTTGCTGATCACATACCATGGGCTAGAGTATTGTAGTAAGTATTGAAACTGGTATTACAGAGTGCTGGGCATTTCCTCAAATGAGGAAATGGAAAACCGGTGGAGTATTAGTAGTGATGTGGGAAGGTCTTTTTCAGTGGGGTGAAGACTGGGAGAAAAACCCTGCTACACTCAGTGGGACCTTGATGCCTAATGATGTAGGTGAAAGGGAAGGAAAAGAAGATAATGGATTGTGGGAAAGGAGAGGAAAGAAAATCTACTTGTGCTGGTGGAGAGGAGGACACATCTGTTGTAGGGGAGGTTGGCAGGAGGGAAATCTGGTGGGAGGGTGGACGGGAAGAAGGAGTGGAGACCCTGAGGGACACAGCTGGGGCTGATGGTGAGGATTCCTGCAATGGGAGCAACCCAGGAAAACTATGATGTGAGGAATGAAGGGAGATTAGCAAGGATGCACAGAAGGAAATTCATACTACAGACACAGATCAAACCTTTTGCTTATTCTTTTTTTCCACTGCAAATTTTTCTCCTGCATTGAAAATATATCAGTACTGATTTTAAAATCTTTAATATAACTTGTCAATTTTTATTGGGATGTGGTAGAGGTATGCATTTTATATCAAAGACATATAGTAATAGAAAATGTTTTCTTGCCAACTTGCTGAGCAAATTTAGCTCATTGACTGTGAAAGCTCTCTGTGGCTATGTAGATTGATTACTTTTATGATTATTCACTAGGTTCATGTTCATGCCTCTTAGGAATGTACACAACTTTTTCAGAAAACAACCTGGCCCAGTTACATTTTATTAGCCATAATACATACCAGTACTAGTCAATACTCTGCTATTTGTTTTTTAACCTAAACATTTATCTCACATTCTACACACACAACATGCACCCACATACTGAAGGAGAAAAAATGAGGATTGAATGTTAAGAGCCTTTTATTTCTTCACTACCTTGAAACAAATGGAAGAAAAAAATCCTAGGTAGCAGTAACTGTCAATATATGTTGCCTTTTGTGGCTCTTTTTCCAGATCAAATAAATAATTTGTAAGGTTTCAATGACAAAAAGATGTGACTTCCTCCAAGACCTTACCTGCTAACACTACCCTATGCAGTCTGATTTGGAGATTTAAGCAGAGAAAACATCTTTTCTCCCATATCCCCTGGAAACAGAGAGCCTAGCCGTGAGGTTGATCATTTGAATTTTGCAATTCATGTAGAGGCAAAACAAATCATTCTTCACCTTGGCCCCTGGACATTTGTTGGTAAACTTTTTAGAGCTCAGGGTTAGACTTTCCTCCTGTCTGAGTCATAAACATGAAGTGCTCTAAATATGTTGTTTCATAACCTGGCCTCCCACTGAAGTGAATCCTACTAGGTGATATAAAATGGAGTGAAAATCGCTTCTGGAATACGGAGTGAGAGTGAAAATAAATAGAGAAATGTAAAAGGAGCTTCCGACCACAGAGAAACTCACTAGGGTTGAAGGCAGAATCTGTCCATGAAGGTGGCCATTCAAAATGGTTACTCAACCATTAGATTTTCTTAATAATTATCTGGGAAAATGTTCAAGGACAAGGTAATGAATATGAAAATGAGGATCTAACCACTTCTGAAAAACAAGACATTTGAGGGATAAATTTTAGCATAAAGCTCATTAATTCCAAACTCAGGAACTGTGCAGCAGCATTTCAGGTACACTTCACTAGGTACAATGGCTTTTCCTGAAGAAACTATATATATATATATATATATTGGAGCCTATTTTGAAAATTTAGAGTAATTAAACTATGGTAAATTTTGTCTTATTCTTAGGGTCAAAGAATTTGTAAGTTATTGATAAAGACATTTCTATACTGCTAAAGTTCTGCTGAGTATATTTTTCAAATCCAACCAGAAAATAATGGTCATAAGTGTCAGTTGGGTTTCTGTAGCTTATGGTGTAGTCACTGGTCTACACCATTTTCCCAGCATGACAGGCCATGATAGAAATACTTCAAGCTATGACTCTTCTTCATGCAGGCATAGATAAGTGCTCTTTTCTCACAAATAATCTGCAATATATAATCTTTAAGTGAAAACTTTCACACTCAATAAGCAAAATTTGTTTAATGACTTGGCAAGAAAACATTTCTATATCTATATTTTTAATATAAAATGTACACCTTTACCACAAATTAAAGACCCTTTAGGACTGCCAGGAAGATGCTGAACATTTGAAAATAGGATCTTTGAAAAAAGTTAGGTTTCTACCTCCATGGTGCCCTTTCGGTAGCATCAATTCTTTTGTAAAAAGGATTATAGTCATTCATACTCAAATGGATGTACTTTCAGGACATCCGCATTAATGAAATAAATAAGGCACAGATATATAAATCTTTTCTCTGATATGAGAAAATGAAGATGTAAGTGAGTTCTAGTGTATATAGTAGATATTGTGAAATAGAAAATATTTAAAAGGAAATAGGGTGTAGGAGTAAATAACAAGGGGAATAAGAATGTGATGGTAATAAAAAAAGAAACAAAGCTTAGGTACATGGGGGGTTGTAGAGTGGGTGGCGTAATAGGAAAAAATGAGAATCAAGTCATGTCATATACTGGTACAAACTCTCAATTTTGAGTGCAATGATGATGTGCATATATAATGTACCAATAAATATTTGAATTTTTTGAAAAAAGGATCATTGTCCTACCTGGGTTTTGTAACCAAAACAAATATTTACTTTCTCACAGTGACTGTATTTGTTCTTTAATTTTAATGTGCTAGTAGTAGAGCAGCATTCTCTTATGTAAAGTTGGGCCAGGATAAAGTCTTTATTTTGAAAGAGAAACAGAAATGTCTCTTATTTAAATTGGTTTATGATACACATAGGCTGTAGGCTTGGTAGTCCCCAGGGTATAACTTCTCTGTCACCCTTAAGTCTGTACTGAAATTCTTTCACCTAAAGAGTGTATTTGTGAATTTTGGGGGCTTGAGTGCACCAGTGCAAAACCACTGCCCATCCATCTATCTTGGAATGTTGTACTTCAGAAATAGCATGGGATTTGTCAGTTATTGATGAGTATTGCTGGAAGACACCGAGCACTTGGCTTCAGACCAACATTTGATTGCCAATGCAGGGAGTGTCTGTTGTGTTTCAGTAGCTTGCCGCGTAGCCGCTGGTCCACACCGCTTTTCCTGTGTGACAGGCTGTGATAGAAATTCTTCAAGTTGTGACTCTTCTTCTTGCAGAGCATAGATAACAGCTGTCTCTCTGCACATAGTCTGGAAGGCAGCTATGGATGGTTGCCTTGTAAAGACTAGGGCAGGAGCATTCGGCAAAGGCAGCAGCAGCCTTGACATTGGCCCGTGCTGCCAGCAAAGCCACACTCCTTTCCTCCTCCTACTTTATTACAACTTTCTTCCAGCTGTGCTTGGAGCAGCACTGACAGTCATGGGGAGGACCCAGGTGGAAAGGGAACTTCAGTAAGTGCTTTTCTTAGTAGGTTCATTACATTCAGTAGTGTATTTTCTGATATGTTACTATACTGGAAAAGGGAACATAATAATGACCTGGAGCACTGTGATGGAGAGTAACGGTTAAGAACATGGTCTTTGGGGGGTGGCACGCCTAAAATTGAGTCCCAGGTCTCTTTCTCAGTATTGTGACAGTTAAGTAGCTTACTCAGGCATTGTGGATGCCGCTTCTGCATCTATCAGGGAGTCAGAGTCATTCCTCCAGGGGAGTTATGAGGACGTGGTGAGCAGGTGTCCAAAGTGCGAGGTGGGTGCCTAGTCCACAGCAGGGCTCAGTCAGCCTAATGCAATATGATGGTTATCACACATACCATTTCTGCTCCTCACAGGACCCCTGATGGACTAAAATTTTTCCTCTTCAACCTGTGTCATCATGCATCCCTCTTGATTAGCCCAAACCTGGACTCAGCCCAGCATTTAGACTCTCATCTATCGGTATCACTGCCAGAACATCCTGGGTCAGTTCTTTTCCTGAGCCCTCCGTCTTTTCCAACCCATTCACTATGGCCAACATACGATGGTTCCTTTTCCATTCTATGAAGGTCTGTTTTCATTTGGCTTCACAGGCAACTCAAGAGCTAGTTGTAAAGCATCAGTCCCTGGGTTGAACTCTTCAGTGTCCCCACCACCATCCAGATGAACCTTGATGCATAAGCAGGTAACACATGTCTTCAGTGACCATCCCTGGGTCACCTCTGCTTCCTCTGCATCCTCAGCAAAGTCACAGCAGAGCCCTTTCACCACACAGAGCCCTCTGCTAGTGTAAGACTGTTTAATCCCAGGCTCATGCACCTGCTGCCTGGAACACCCTTCTTCCCATTTGTGAGACAAACAGCACGCAAACTAAGGAGACAGACTTACACTAGGTCACCTGTGTCTGAGTCCTGCCTTTCCCATTCAGTAACTGGGTGACCTAGAGCCAATTATTTAATTTCTCTGTGTCTCAGTTTCTTATCTTCATGGATAATAACTCCAGCTACCTTTTTGATAGTAGGTACAAATGAACAAATTGCTATATACTACTTAAAATATTTTCTCATAGTGTAAGCCACTAATACTACATTAATATTGAAGTATACTAATGGTTATGAATGTTGTTCCTGCTATGTTCCAGGGTTCTGCTCCAGTTATAACTCTGACTATGATTTCTGCAGTCCATGGGTTTGTCCCTTGTCCCTTGCACACCCCTCATCTTGCCCTGAGTTCTGCAGAGGGGAACACACCCGCAGTGCTCTAGCTGGCTGCCTGGTTGTCTTCCCCCTGCCCAGAGGGCCACCCTTACTTCCTATTTTTTTTTTCCATTTTTATATCTCCAGCAACACCATAGTGCTTGACAAGTAGTTATGCCTAATTAGATGCTTATTGAATACATTATCCTCATTTGCAGACAAGAAAAAAGTGAGATTAGGATAATTTGAGAAGTTTATTAAAGTGTTTAAATAACTCATGTGCAAAGGGAGGGGGTTATCATCATATACCTACTTGATGGAGTTTGGAGTAAACTGGGACTCTGGCTTTGAAGCTTGTGATATTCCACTGTCACTTATTCACCATATTCTGGTGCTGCGACTCTTCAGAGTGGAATAGGATGACACTTGATTTGATATCATTGTATCTGTTCTGTTTCGAGAACCAGAGTAAACCTCTGAAAATAAAGGCAGAAGTGACTTAAGCTTTCAGAGGAGAAAATGTTAACAGATAATAGTGTTGTGCTAGGCAACACTGGCACCACGCAGAGTGTTTGTGTACCTGCTATAGGAGGTTCACACGTGGGACAAGATGGGGCACACGTGCCCTGGGGTGCACAGCTTCGGTGGAGATGCCTCTGTGTCAGCGCTGAGCTCCCTAACTTTCTTCTGTGATTCTGCTTGCTGTTTCTTACCTTTGGGTTCTGCTGTAGCTCTTCTGTCAGACTGTGAGTTCCTCCAGAGCAGGGACTACATGACATTTACTGTCACGTCCTTTCTGGCTCTTTGTGTGATGCCCTAGTAAAGTGGTTCTGAGCAGCAGGGGAGGGGACACGCGCAGGCTTTGGAGTTGGACTCTGCAGCTCATCAGTTGTGTGACTCCAGTCAGTTGCTATAAATTTGCCAAAGCCTCAGTTTGCCCTTCACAAAATGGGACGAGGCACTTTTGTGAGAACTAGAAACAGTGATGTTTGTAATTGACTTAGTGCATTCTTGGTTTAAGGCCACCATTTATGGATCAATTATTTCTCCAGTACATGCTGTGCCTTTCCTGGAGAGCATACTCAGTAGGGCTTGTGAATAGCTGGTTAACTCTCCACATTCATTGAGTATGTGTTTACATATACTCACATGTGTGTACGCATTTAAGTACACAGAAAAGTGAAGGGAGGCTTTCTCAGGAGAATGTCTTTTTCTCTTATAAAAGCTTCCCTTTACTTTTAGGCAGGCATATACACATCCGTACAAATATGTACATAGATTTACACCCACCTGCATATATACATGATTTTAGGAAAGCAACATCCTTCTTTCCACAGCCTCCCTTCACTTTTCCCAGCATTTTCTAAATACTTGAAGAAAGAAAAGGCTGAGATCAATGCTAGTGATTGCACCCATTTGATGTACTTGAGGATCGTCTGCCCTCCAAAAAGAAATAATAAAAAAAAAAGGAAGAAGAGGAGAATGTAAAAAGAAAAGTTGACAAGTGGAACACAGTAATTTGATGCCCATTTTCTTAAAGACTCACACCGACAGATAAATAAGTTTTCTAACACAGTCATGCAGATTCACACGTGAGCAGCGGGGCTCTGTGACATCTCAGGGTGTACACCTAGGTACTTGATGGTGTGTAACACAACAACATACATTGCTCTGTGTGTATCCCTGTGCTGCTAAAACCCCCTTGGAGAAGATATGTCAAGAGACTATGCTGTCTTTGTAGTCCCAAATCAATTGTGTCTCTATGAATTATTGAATTGTTCGGCATTGCTTTCCTGTCCCTTTCTTCCACTGTAAGATTTCATTGTGGTGATAGAATTGCATAAGATTTTTTTTCCTTTAAGAAACTTTATGTATTTTTATCTTGCATTGTCACAAAATCATTAAGACAGTCTGCCTTCTTCCAAACCTCTCTTGCTCTTAGATCCTTGAAGGTCCCAGAGCTGGGATTTAGCCCTTTGCAGTTTTAGTCCTGAGCTTCCAGCACCTTGTAACCTGGAATACATAGGAGGCTCTGGGATTTCAACTCATTTTAAGGAAAAAACATTCATTTTTCCTGTGACAATGAGCGTGACATTCACATGTGTGCATCCAGTACTGTCTCAAAGCTTTTATACCAAATGGAGAGACATTACTAAATGAACATTTCTTGCTCTTGTGTAAATAGATAGATTAATGGCATTAAGTGAAAGCCAAGCCTGCCTGAAATGTTAACTTCCTTATGGGGTTTTGAGTTTCTCTTATTTTTGATAAATGGACCAATCTGGCAATAAAATCCTTGCACAGTAGGTTAATAATGTCATAGCTGAACTGTGAAATAGTAATGTGTGTACCATCTCTCAGCAAACAATAATCCTTGAAGCCTGATAAATCTATTTCCAGCCCAATTGCATGTTCATTGTTACCCACGACTCCTTTGCAAATACAAAGCAGTTTTGTCACATGCATTTTTAAGCAGAAGGAACCAGGGCAGCTAAAGGCACACAGGAGAAGGTGGAGTGGGGGATCCTCTTCAGCTCTCCGGAGCCCAGCACCTCCACCCCCCACCCCCGTGTCTACAGACTGTCCTCTGAATCCTTGGCTTGTTGGAACGGGGTGCAGTGTCACTTTCCAAACCGCAGACGTGACGCTGGAGGTGGTGAAAACTCCCCCCAGGCCCTTCAGTTTACAGTGGTCTCTACACAGTAGGCAAGGTCTCCTGCTATTTACCCCGGTCAGTAAGGACAGGAGAGGCGCTGGGAGACTCCTCTACACTGACTTCCTGCGGAGCTGAGAATACAAACGGAATCTGGGGAAATGTCCGCAGGCTTCAGACCGCCGGCAGCACAGACAGACTTGAGCGCTGAGCACCTCGGCCTCGATGGTAAACAAAAGACAGCCAAATGTCCCCTTGTATTATATTTAACAGAGAAGAACCGGCACTTTTCACCCCTATCTTGGATCGGTTGTGGGCAATTTCAGGGTAAAATATAGACTGGGTTGGTGAAAAAGAGGGCTGAATCCAAAATCAGGGCTGATTGTGAGGGAATTATTTAAGCGTCAGAATCTAAGTAGCTTGGGGCAGTGCACATAAACTTGACAAACAGGCTACTTTAGTCCTGTCTGACTGTATCAGCATAATAGGGCAATGAAGCTTTTATTCATCCAAAGGAAGGCTGAGTTTGATTGGCAGGGCAGCCTGCATGAACGCAAGTGGCTCTTTCCCTCCAACATTCACTACTATCAATTACCGTTCTGAATACGAAGTGTTTCTAATGTAAAATAATGCCAACCTCTGCCTCTGTCCTCAGGCCAGAAAGCTCCTTTGTGTTACTCATTCCTGATCTGTGACTGCTTTGAACCTTCCTTTTTTGCTGCTTTTCCCCCCTTCTTTTCCTTTTCAGCATCTACCTGATGTAACAGTACCGGGGGAAGTGAGGTTGATACAGAAAACATTCCTGCTCTGTATTTTCATCAATAACCTCCTGTGTGAATGGCATTTCCACCTTAGTGGTTTAGAATCAGAAGTCCTGGGGATGTCCGCGCTTGTGAATCACCTTGGGTTCCGGGAACAAAAGAGGCATTTTGGTGTTTTGTAATTTCCCCTTTATACTACAAACAACTGGGCTCCGAAGTGAGGTGACTTCATTCAGTAGTCAACTTCTGGCTGGAAAACTGCACAACTGAGCCGAATGCCGTTCTTACTTAAATAGGCAAGTGATTTGCTTGAGCTGCCATCTGTTGGCCGGTTAGCTGTTTTAGTTTGACACTGGGACGTTACCTGACTTTGTTTATTGCATTTTGATCTGCGTCGTGTTGGAGAAACGTGTGGAAATGACTCTGAGGCCTGGACTGTGAAGGATTCTGCTGAACAAACACGTACACAGATTAAAGCCACACCAGGCGCGGGTGTGAGAGGGAACTAGTGCGTGGACGCTTCTCATCCTCTCGTCCTTATGACCAAATTGACGCGGGGTCCTTCAGACTTTTTTTTTGGCCACATTTCCAACAGTTCCTCTTCATTTAAGCCTCATTTGTGTTGAGCTTTGGTGGCATCCTTATTAGTTCTCTACAGTATGGCTTCTAGTTGATTGTGGGTATCGCCCTTGGGAGCAGGGTGCGGATGATGACAAGGATCTGTGTGGGCCTGAGCTCTGTGACTTTTATCTTTCTTCAGACATGCTCAACTGATAACACTCTGTACTTCTCAAGAGCCTCTGAAACAGGTGGTGGCAGTTTGCAAGTATTTACCGTTCTCCATACTGGTCCCCCTGTAAGACGTTCTTTTCTATATACCTTCATCCTAGGAGTTTCGGGGACATTTGCTTCATGCCTTACTTCCCTCACACTCATTAGCACTCAGGAGTGAGGACTCAAGAGTGTTTCTCCTTGAACTTTTCCTTCTCTGCGGATGGCCTCCCGGGCAAACTCAGCTAATGCACACGCTTTCCTGTAGTGTGCACACCTGCAAATACTGCACAGTCGGGCAGGTTTGATACAGGCACAGAAGGCACCTCTGGCTTTGGTCACAGCTAGTGTGTATATCCCCTGTGGCACACTGCAGACTGCCACCTGTCCTACTCCAGGCCTTAATGTACAAGACACTCAGACAACAGGGGGGAGTACTTGGCACTACTGGGCAGGTTGGGTGATGAGGATCAGGAAAACTTCGGACACCATGATGTGGACAGGACAGAAGAAAAGTGGAGCTGTGTTTTCAAACTGTAATGAGGGCAGGTATTTTTCTCTCTCCATTTATTGGATTTAAGATATATATGAAGAAATTTAAAAGTAGAAATGTGTGAACTTGGGCAAATTATTTTTCTGAGCTTTATTTTCTGTCAGAAAACTGCAAGCAACAGTCTGCATACTGTACCTGCATCATAAGGCTAGGGTGGAGGTTAAATGAGACAATGAGATTGAATGAGTTAAAGCATTTTGTAGGGTATCTGGCTCACAGTAAAGACGTCATTTCTAACGTTGTTATTGTTACATGGAAATCACAACATGAGACAAGTGTCTTAGTTGAACATAGTCTCTCAGCAAAATGGGACACAGCTTTAATTCGGGGGCTCTGTGTTCATACATCAGTCAGATCTAGTCTGTAAGTCCTTTTCTCTCCTTTCCCTTTCCCCAGGCCAATTCTTATGCTCACATAATATTTTGGAAACATTTGTCTGCACCCCAAAGCAGGTTGATGTTTTCATGACTGTTTGTGGCAGTGTTGTAGGTGATTTGTTACCTGCAGAGATATTTTTTGGGATGCTGAATTTGTACTAAATTCATTAGTATTTTCTGGGTCATCTTCTACTTGCAAATTGATTTAAATGTCTCCCCCGAGCAGTAGCAAGCTGTCTCTGGCTGAGAAAGCCTGACAGAGTTGCACTTGGTTTGGGTGACGTATAGCAAGGCACGGTTGTATTCTTTCCTACTGAGGAAGGGGAGCCAGAGTTTGCATCTTTTATTTCTTTTTTTGTTGTTGGTTTTTCAGGCACCAGAAAGCCATCATTTCCATGGGAAGACATGGCGTAGAAACAAGTTCTTCCCTAGTTATTTTAATGAGGCTTCTTGAGCAATTATTAGAAAAGGAATCTATGAAAACTGTGCATCATCATGAAACGTAATCCTGCCCGCAGAGCATTAGGGTTAGAAAGGTTTGAATGCCAGTCAGGAAAGGGTGTGTATTTGTAGTATCTGGTTATAAGCTAATATAACTTAGGGTCACCAGAATGTCTGTAAAGGGAGAGCCGTCTAACAGGAATGAAATAATTTAGTTTCTATTTTTCATGAAGCAATAATATTTTGGAATAGTCAGCTGAATGCCTCCTAAGTTGCCTGGGTGCCTAAAGGGCTTAGAAAGTTCTTCCATGGAGATAAATAAGCTGTCAATTCAAGATGAAGAAAATCAAACTCACAGTGTTGGTCTTGGCCGGGACGCCTGTACAAGTATGAAAGAAATTTCTGCCGAGATGTAGTATGGTCCATGTGTTAGCAGTTAGCACTCTGGTGCCACACTGTGCCTCTGCTATCCTTTTCAAAAGATAAACATGGCTGTCAAAATAAGGAACAGGGCAGATTAACCCGTTCAGTTGCACATAAATAAGAGACTGCCCTCCAGCTCTCTGTTGTCCACGCGAAAAAAGGAGACAGGTTGGGAGAGTGGTTTGGTTCACTTACCTGGCTTTCCTTCTCAGGCTTGAGCTCAGCATTGCAGGATGGAGGCTCTGAAGCGGATCTGGGCACAGGGGGAAAAGGCGGTAGAGGAGGTGGAGGCTTAAAGGAAGCGCAGGCCAAGAGCCAATTCATTTACTCACATCCTCAGACGTGGACAACACAACTGGGTGTTTCTCTGACCTTGTGGTCTAAGGCCGTGCATATTTTGAAGGAAGCACCTAAAAGAAAATAGCAAACACAATAATTTTGTTTATGTCAGACTAGTGCACCTGCATATATTATCCTCTTGTTATGAAAATCTAGCATGAGTGGAGAGAGAAAGGGAGAATCATGGTATGTTTTATTTCTTCAATATTAATAAATTCAAATGTGGAATACCAACATGCACTAGCCTGCCCTTTCCCAATGGTGGTAGGAGATATTTCATTCTCTTATCTCTAGACCTACAGATTCTAAAGGTATAATCCAGAACAATGCCTATGCTAGTGGAATAGGGCTGAGAACTTCTTCAACAGGAAAATGAGGTGATGCCAAACATTTTAGATAGAAAGTTTTTATTTTTCCTGGAGTTCTAATGGTAGGGTTGTAGGAGCTTTCTTTCCTTCTTTGCCCTCAGAAGTCTCACAAAGCAGCAGGCACAGCAAGACAAAAAACATCAGTGTGTCTCACTTCTAAGAAGTCTCCAGTAAAAATCAGCTTCCATGTCATAAAAGTGTCCAGGAGCCAAGACCAAAGGGGACAATTGTGATGTGGCTTCCAGAAGAGTACAGCAGTGAAGGGTCAAGGGACTGAGGCTAGCCAATATATTAACCTCTCTAAGCCTCCATTTCCTTGTGTTTTATAGGAACAGCCATGGTGCAAACCTCCCTCAGATATTACAAGGCTAAGGGAGGGTGACATCTGCCTTACTGTAAGCTCACCATAAATATTTGGAGTAGTTATTGATTTTTATTCTTGATAATATTAGAGTAGCATATTTTATATTATTATTTGCCCTGGTGATTCAAATAATTTGGAATGTGCCCTACAACATTATTCTGTTTTAGCTTTAAGACTTTTATTGTGAAAATGAACCTGCTAGGGCAAGTGATATCTAACTTTCTTCCTACTACTGAGTTCCAGAGTCTTTACATCCCATTCTTTGTGTTGGAATCAGATGAAAAAATATATATATTCCCACCATAAAGGTCATAAATTTAGAGTTCTTTCTAAAAGAAGGAACTGGGAAAATGTTTAGGGTTTTAGGCTATAAGGAAGAAAGTGAATTCTACAAAAACTGACTCTAGAAAAACCATATTGTTAACTACATGGATATCGTCTTGGTATATGTAAATAAGAGATGAAAAAGATGAATACTAATCTGTAAAATTCAAATGACTATTAACTCTTATTCAAAGAGTAAAGTACGTTGCATGGGGAAATCAAGACATGAATTCATATGATTTCATTTTTTCCCCCCTTTTGTCTAAGCACATCCTTTGGTTACAGAAGCAGCTCTGGGCTTAACAGCATTTCTCATTTCCTAGTTGACCGTGACATCTGGGCTGCTTCTTTAAATATAGTAGCTTGTTTGCTCAGGCTCATGGCTCAGTAGTATTTGTTTTATTTTATAAATATAGCAAAAGCCAGGATTACAGGTATTCCTTAAGGAGTAATTAGAAATAAAAATTTATTTATAACCAAGGAAGTTTTCAACTGGGATGTATTCTTGCTTAAGTCATAAAGAAGTAACCTTGGTTTCAGTTTCAACTTTAGTGCACTGGAACACCACACCTTTTTGTGTAGAATCCATTTGGAGAGATATTTTTTAAGAATCACTCAGAATTCACTGCACCAGTTTGGATTAAAAATGGCTTGTCCTTCCTGTTTGAAGCTCTCTTAGCCTATTGGTAAATCCACTCCTTCATTTCTCTGTGTTTGGATTTTAGGAAATTAATTCAAGAAAGAAAAATATATAACTATCAGCACTGTGTCTATAAAATAAAGACGTTCAAGAGATCAAAGAGAAGCCTTGTCTTAGAATATGATTTGGCCAGAACTGCTGTGTGTGTGTGTGTGTGTGTGTGTGTGTGTGTGTGTATGTATGTGTGTGTGTGTGTGTTCATCTCTCCATGATTCATTCTGAGGGCTGTTTTAGCCTTCATAAAATATTCATGCTAGTTGTGCGTGGTTCTATAATTGCCATCTCAGGCCTTGAATTATTTATAGGTTGTACCGTTCGCATAGTCTCATTTACTGATAGGGAAGATAACACCATACAAGAGGATCCCAAACACTCTGAGGCCTGTTACTTTGCATTAAGTAGTGGAATTATATTACTGTAGGTGTAAAATGCTGGCCTTTTTTCTTCCTCTCCCTTTAATATATCATTTTTGTATTTATAATATGCTAATTGTCAGAAGGCTATGAAACCTCATAATTCCTGCCGAGTTTTTGCAGAAATCAAGATGTGGCTGCAATAATTTAGTTTTTGATCTCAGAATGATTGTTCTGAAAAAAAAAAAAACCCTGTCTTTACACACAGCATAATTTATTGAAATGATATATGACTTTACATGCATACCTGAGCCCTTTTGTTTTGTACTATTGATCAGTTTGTGTGTCTCAGTGTTAACCAACATGTGGTTGGTTCCGTAGATATTTACCCAGGAGCCCTGCAAGCTTGCCGCCTCTAATTAAATACTGAGTCTCCATTCACTGGTGTGACAGTTTCTCTGCACCTAATCATTTTGCCTTCCTTATCCCTCTGTTTCTTTCCTGCTAACTTAATTTTTACTCCACATACATCTTACTATTTTAAAATGTATCTGCTTTTAGTAATGCATTGTAGTTGCATTTCCCCTCTTTTCTCATGCTCTGTAGTTTCAAGAGTACGTGTTCGTGTTGACGAATATCACAAGCCAGGTTCACCAAAGACTGTGCCTTTTTGACATTTTGCTATTTTCCATGTTAAGAAGAAAACCCAAAAAATTCATGGCAGTTCATAACCTACTACTGATATATTTTAGTTTTGTCCTCTATCAGTTGAAATTCATGGATTTTCTGCTGGTCCAGGAACTTTCAACTCATTCCAAGTCGTTTAACAAACTTCTCCTCTTCAAAGACTGATCAATATTTTCCCTCTGGCCTTCTTTTTACTATACAGGTTGTTTCCCCTTCAGTGTGTGATGTGCACTTTCCTGCAACCTATATCCTAGCTCACTATCCTTAGCACTGCTGGTGGTGGGTGGTAATGATATGAAATTGGTGGTTGGCTGATTCAAAGTAGTATCTACAGGTGACTTTAAATAGTACTGGATTAACTGATGAGGAAGTAATTCCATAAAAAAGTGTTTAGACCTTCTGATTAGCCCATAGTCTCAGCTTGGTACTCATCTGTCTGTAATCCTTTCTTCATGTTTGAACACCCTCCCCCCAACCCTCCACACACTAACACATTCATACACACTGTTTTTAAGTACTTGGTGTCAGGGACCTAATTCTAGCTAACATTTAGTAGATTTTGTTTTGTTTGCATTGATTCCTAATTGTATATCTTTTCTCAGGCAAGTGGTATGGGTTTTCATTCATATGTGCAATGGCAAAGGCCATTTAAAAATAAATTTGCTGGGGTAAAAAAGAGTAATCCAATACACAGAAATATTAAGTGAATGATATTACAGATAAAAATGGCAAAAATTTTAAGGTGTTTATATGAGTGCATGAAGTTCAGTGAACACTGTGATCAGGACAAGCAGCAGTGAATTATTCCAGTGAGCTGGGTATTCCACAGAGCCAAGAAGAGTGGAAAGGCTGAGTAGTAGGCAGAGAGAGGACGCAGACCCGAAGCGGACAGGGGAAACGAAGACCTGAACTTTCAATCATCGTTGTTTCTAGACGGTAGAACTGCCACTAAGTAAATAGGCTCCTGTTCCATTTGCTTTTCTAACTGAAGATTCATTTGTACTAATGATTTTTTTTATGAGTATGTGTTTGTAATACTTCATGTTTACATTTCTTGTGTGGAATCGGTATAGAAAACATCTCAATTCCTTTTGTTGTCCTCTTTCCTTCCCCTCTGTTCCATGTTTCTCCATCTCTTGATCCCTTTTAATTTGAAAGAAATCTGTCATCCTACTTCATATTATCTATCTCTAACAAAACTTTCTCTTCTAGAGGTGCAGAAGCTCCCTTTTCACCACTGAGTAAGACAACGTGGGGGGAAGTTGACAATCACAATGAATGAAGGTTTTCAGGGTCACTGTGAGCCATCGCGGATGTTGAAGATTCCTGCCTGTAAAAGCACAGGAAATTAGTTGAGCTTTTTAGAAAGAGGCTTTGGATAAAGCTACTCTTCTTACATCAATATGTTAGCATATTTTATCTCAGGGGGATATGCCCTGCTGGATTGTGGGTGTCTGCCCAAAGCAGCTTGTTCATACCTATTGCATTGAGCTGAATAAGTACTGAGCAGCTCGGCTCTGATGAACTAGTATATCTTCAAAGAATAGACACACAGAAAGTAGAATATGATTAAAGATGAAACTTTATCAGTGTTTCAACCTTTCAGTATATCCCACAGAGTAAATGCCTGTCTCCGTACACTGGGGGGCGGCCCTGGAATAAATAAATAAATAAATAAATCAGAGTCCTTATGGGCTTGCGACAATTCCCTGGGCAAGAGTGAATTGTGTGCTAAGCAGGACTTCAAATGAAAATTTACATTGTGGTGTCCTGGCTTCTTGTTTCCTTCCTCCTTACCACCCAAGTCAGAAAAGACCAACCAAAGCCAGGGAGATCTCACCTACAGTGGGAAGGAAGCTGATGGCCACTTTGGGTTGTGAAGCATTTTAAAAAATTCTCCCAGCCAACATTCTGTGTCTTGGAAAGGCTACAGTTGCAGTTCCAGCAAGTACTCTGCACCTGCTCGTGTAACTGTCAGCCTTCTTTTAGGCTCTCATCCCATTGGCCCTGACGGTTGCAAGCTGGTGCCTGTGCATTATTGAGGTTCAATTTTAGAAGGGTGAACCTGGTTCACTGTTGTGTGGGAAGAGGTCCTGCACCCTAAGGCTAGATCTGAGGAAGACTGTGACCCCAACTCTGCTGCTCATGAACTGGATGTCATTGACTAAATCCATCATGAAGTACAGACTTTTTTCTTCTCATATGTAGAAAGACAGAAGTGACTTACAGGTTCTCTGTCTAACATTTTATGGTGCCATCTTCCTCCTATTCATACCTGGAGGGAGGAGTTTCATCTCCCCCGCCAATGGTACTTGGTAACATCAGAATATCATCCGTCATGACCATCCACAGGGCTGTTTTCTGAGTATGTTTTATTTTTGCCTCCCTAGATGTGTGTGGGCATCTAGAAGAATGGTTCACTGGCTATTTCCCTCCTTTTGCTATTATTATGTAACTATCCTTAACAGCAACAATTGTGTTAGTACAGTTGCTTGGAATTTTTTCTAAGGGAGATAAAATGTGCCTAGAACATTATTTAATAGCCAAAATAGGGGTGGGTGATCATGAAGAATTCTTATGCAAAACTTTGTATTTTCCTAAGTGCCTGGCATTTGGTTTTGATATTTTGATTTATTTTCTGCAGTAATCTGTATGTCAGAAGCTGAACCTCTCTAAGCTTTTGCTCACCTTAGATTCCTCTGACTTAAAAGGGAATTAGGAGCCAGCTCCCTGAGTGCCTGACTCCTTGGGTATTTCTGAGAGTGGAGCTTGGTGTTTTCTTGAACAGGAACCGTGTTGAGAAGGTCCTCTTCAGGTTCACGACAGCCTGATCCCCATGGTTAGCACTTTGTTCTACTGAGCTCAAATCTGGTAAAATTTTCATAGGAATTCTGTCCTATAGACTTTTTAAGAGTAAGTCTTCTTCTCCAGCTGAAGAGAAGATAGTTTTAACTTGTAGAAACAGCTATCTTATCTCATTAAATTTTCTGTCTTTCAGGCTATATGTTCTCAGACATTCTCCTATGACAGTGCATTGAGTCCTCTGACCCCATCATGTTAAATACATCCAAGTATCAAGAGCACAGACATTGGGTCAACCCAATGTCAGACACCATATATGTGGTTCACTTTGCTTTGTGGCTGTGGGCTGCAGATGGAGCCTCAGGTTTCTGGAACTTAAAATGATGATAATAGTTGAAAATATCTAACATCATCCAAAGGCTACAGTAGATGATAAATGAAATTTTATCAATGAGATGTCTGGAAAGGATGGGACTCCAGAATGGCTCAGTCAGGCTGTTTGGGCAGTGGAGTAGAATCCTCATATCTCCTCAGTTCTGAGCACTGTGTTCCTCATATTAGGGCCAGAGGTTACTTGATTTCTGATTGAAATGGAGGACATACGGATCTTTGTTTAAGATTCTTTAAATCCAGCACTCACCAGTGTGCTTTGACAAATAGCAAGCATGCAAATAGACAAACAAAACAAACCGAAATACCCCTCCTTTAAGTTGGCACCAGGTGAGTTGAGGATGTAGCTGGGTGGCACTGCGTCTGCCTGGTAAACACAAGGTCCTAAGTTCAATCCCGGGAACTACAAAAAAATTAAATAAATAAATAAATTGGTACCAGGTGGACAGCTTGTTGTTACACAGCAAGAGTTTTGGACTTTATCAGTATTGGGCATATTGTAAAACTGGTGTTTTAACTTCTCTGGGTTTCTTTGGCTATGGTCAACTACTTACAAGGGCTGTCCAAGGAAGAAAACAAACAAATCAACTAATCAGGAGGCAGAATTATCATCCATTGACATGCTTCTTTTTTATTTTAAAAGAAAGACAAATTAGTATGACCTAGTGCCTGGAGAAATAAATGCTAATGATCTTTCTGAGAGAGTAAAGACAGTCTTCAGAATGTTCTCATCACTGACAAGTGAGTGTGGGTGTATCTGAATCCACCACATTGACCTACATGAAAAGGTGGAGAGGGAATGGGAAGTTTTGGAGTAGGGCAGGTCCCCAAAGATGCAAACAATACAAAGCAGTGTGTGTGTGTGTGTGTGTGTGTGTGTGTGTGTGTGTGTGTGTGTGTGTGTATTAGAACATGTGCCAAAGTTAGAGCTGGGAAATGCAACAAGATAACAAAACAGAATGTTTTGGAGAAGGCGAAATAGGAGTGCCTCGTTGGTTTCAGATGGTAAAATTGTGCTCAAAGGGAGACCCAACCCCCACCTGACGGGCTCTGCTTTTCTCTGCAAGGATGTGTGTTGAAAGTGTGCTGTTTTCTCTAAGGGTTCCCACCTCCTCTGGGTCCTTCTGGATAAGCAACAGCACATTGTTATGCAAATTGTTCCTGCTCCCAGCAGGATTTCATTGCACCTTGCAAAGCCCTGTCTTCTGGGAAAAGTGCTTTTCAGCTGTCTCCTCCTGGCTGATATCTTTATAGAGCGACCAGAGCCAAAAGCATTCTGCATTTTGTCCCACACTGTGACCAGACTTTCAGTGTTTTGAATTCTGCCTCATCTTTATATGACACACACACACTGCCTGAATTCAGTGCCTTCTCTCTCTGGCATCCTGTAGAAGGTAGCAGTCTCGGCAGGATAAAAAACTTCAAGATTCTGAAGGAAAAAGATAGGCCACCCTTCATAATTAGGAAGGAAAAGTGATCCTGTCATTCTTCTTGCTTGTCTGTTTACCAATGGAACGTGAAACACCCTTCAGTTTTTGTTAGTTCGTTTTATGAAGTCATTCTGCACTTTTTAAAGAATAGGTCACAGGTCAGTGCTTCTGCGTCACCCCTGTTGAAATCATCTCTATTGATTATGGCCTGTGCCATTCCTAGCCCATGACCCGACAAGCTCCTGATGCAGCTCTTGACCACTGAGCAGCCTTCGCACCCTGTTTCCTGCCCAGAAGTGGAGCAAACACCGAGAGACGGAGGCACCGAGCTGTTAGTCTGTTGGACCGCTAGTGCTTCCATCTGTGTCACATGCACGGCTGGATCTCCCCATTCTGCTTTGAAACTACTTTCTTGAGCATCAAGCATTGCCTAATTCTGAAATAACAAAAGCGCAATATACTTATATCACTTTTCAGTTTTCTCTGATCTACTAGAGTGTGTGAAGAGTGTTGGTACTCGAGGTAGACATTCCCAAACCCCAGGAAAACAAACTGGACATTATGTACTCCCCACCTGAATAGGTACCTTGCAAATATTTTGCTTATAAACATTGAGTTCAAACATGTCTGTAGCACTTACCTTAATTTACTTTAAAAATTTGGGTGATATTTTTAAGGGTCAACTAGAAACACATTTATCTTTATTGTTTCCAATGTAAAGTTCAGAAGAAAACTCTTAGCCATGTATACACACACATGATTAAACTCTAAATTGGGGGTTTGTAAAATATGAATGTCAAGGATATTACTGATTATCCATATTAATTTAATGATAGGATGAGGAGGATAGCCACAGATTTATAGAAACTATCTCATTGTCATTTGTTTCTTGGGCAAACATCATTGGAATTCTGGCCACTGTACTTAAGCTAAACCCTTGTGAAAAAACTATGTAAAAAATTCCCAAGTATCATATATAATCTTTAGATGAGGGAAACTAGCACTTATATAAGAGATTATATAGTCCGTTGGTGATGGTATCTAATGAATTTTATAGATAAGTAGAAAAGATAAGTAAAAATAGATTCTTAGGCCCTAACAGTTGGAAGTCTGGTCAAGGGGAGATAGATAGATAAGAACCTGACAGTATCACCACCAAACTTGCCAGTGTACACTTTTAAAAATTTTATTAATTTTTAATGGCTATTCTAACTGTTACTTTCTGAGAGAGTAAAGAATGCAGGGAGAGAGAAAATAATAATAAAAATGTCTCACCGTGTACTACTTTTGGTACACTCTAAAAAATGGAAATCTGTGGTTCTCTAAGACCTAGGCAAGGAAGAGAATTGTTGTTTCTGCCATGAACTTAGTGATCACAGCTGTTATCTTATACACAGACTGATTTCTGAGGAAATCTCTCACCTCCTTGGACCCAGAGTTTTGTAGTTGTGTAGTGTGTTCAGTGTAAAGTGTGTGAAAATCCATACTATGGTCAGGGTCAGAACTGCCTCTGATATGGGCAAAGAAATAAAAAGGGACACTCATTAAAGAAAGTCCATATCTCTTCTTAAACATTGAGTTTGAAAATATGGAGGTCAAGTTACCCCCAAATTACACACTAATGATTGTGTGAACTATGAAGTCATAGCCTAGAAGGGGATATAAATTATTCAGGTCTATTTAGAAGCAACTAAGCACCCTCTTCCACCCCAACACTCAGTGCTCATCAATTTTGCCATAAAAGTGCAGGTTCTTCCTCTTAACTGCTGACGTTTCATGGGGTCACATGAGCCTTCCCCAGTCTCATCAATACCAGGGGACTTCGCTATTAGTCGGGACGTCAGGCTGTCCTGAAACCCAGCCAGAAGCGGTAGACTGGAACTTACAACAAATTTGAAATTGACACTGACCACATTTATGGGAATGTCATGGTTCCCAGTGCTGCAAGTTTAATCTTTTGGAGAAAGAAGTACAGGGGTTATTACACAGCTCTTTGCTATAAATTATGTATTGTACTTGTTTTGCATTTGTGCCTGTGCCATGCACTGTTCATTTGTGTGTGCTTGTGTGTGCTTAGATGTGTGTAACATGTAGTTATATATACATACATATTACCGGATTCCCCAGTGTATACTTTATAGTTTGGGAAGAAATCATCTTCCATCATTCGTCACTGCCTAGCTGTTGAAGACTGGGCCAGAACATCATTTGTTAACAGCGACAAAGCCACACTCATAAACGCCGACATGTTACATTAATTTATAGGCACTGAGTGACTTATTAAAAGTGACGTGTGAAATATAACAGGGCCCGGTATGGATGATTAGGTTTCGGGCTTTGAATTGTTGACAAGGCAGGGGTAATGAATTGCGGGACACCAGCTCCCGTGTTTCCCCCTCATTAGTCAGTATTAGCTGCATTAATAGTAATAATTGGATATATTCATCATTTAAAATGTTTTAATAAATGTTTGGACAGTACCCAATCAGAGCTGTCAAATATTAGGCTAAGAGGGTTGTGACAAGAGAAAAATGATGATACTCTGTAGGTGAGAGATTTATGGAGCTTTGGCAACACCAGCCTTGACTTCCTGCTCCCTCAGGAGCTTGGAGTTCAGATGGTTTCGGGACACAGACCTGGAGGCTGGGAAGACTGACTCTTTCCCACCTCGTAGACATATCCACAGAAAGGTTTCGAAGGAGAACTAGAGGTCCTGGCTGGAAGGTCTTAAATCCATGACTGGTTATTTTGGAATGATTTTCTCATAAGAGAGAAAGAGGCCCAAGTTTGATCCAACTCAGTTTTATGACCTAGGCAAGTCTCATTACCCTTTCTGAGTTTCTGTCTCTATGCCTGTGATATATTTTACTTGAGTCTTTTTGAGATCAAACATTGTGTGGCGTCAATCATGAAATATAATGCTATAAGCCTACAGAGACCTCTAACTAGATTCTCCCTTCCTTCGCTCTTACCAGTATTTATGAGGATTGATCTATATTAGTTCACCAAGATGAATATGACCCTTCTCCTGCTCCTGGAAGGTGCTCATCACCAATCCTTAGTGGAACATGCTTATGCTTCCTGTAGCAAGTGAAGTCTAGATGCATCTCTGTTACATGATGTAGTTTTTAACTGATCTTTCCCTGTCATTGTGATGTTTAGGGATATTACATTATATGCAGATAGAACAAAGGTGTTTGTGGTCATTCGCATGTGTAGGAAGCCCTAAATCATTCTCCCAGCCCCATGACTGCAATACAGTACATCAGAAGTATGTCTTTAACTTGTACTTGAACATATACAGGTTATGCCATCCAGGGCACTTCATTTTGCATATAGTTTCTTCTTTCATCCTAAAATAATCTCCCCAGACAGGTATTAAGATTCCCATTTCCCAGATGAGGATGCAGAAGCTGAGAGATATTCAGTGAATTGCTTAAATTCACATAGCTGACAGACTGTAGGACTCAGGTTGGAATTGGGTTTGACTAACTTTGTGTCCTAACTAACCTTCCGTACTGCTTTTAATATTTTGAGAGCCAGCTCAGATCTGCTTTAACTCCAAGGGGCTGTTATCTAATTTGAAAGTTTTTGAAAACGGATCAACAGGTTGGAGAAGGATCTGGGAATTCTGTCCTGGAGTAGAGAAGCTACGTGTTTTCAGTTTTGTGGAGTATCTCGGGAGAGAAGGGAGTGTGTGCTGCAATCTGTACCTGGGCTGAGAGTGGGAATTTCTGAGGACAAGAGGTAAGAGAGCAGAATTCCGTTCTCAAGAGAAGGGATCTTCCTGGCAGTGCCATCCAGTCTGGAAGAACGCCTCCTACCAGGGGCTGCTCACTGGGGCAGCTGGGATAATCCTGCCTCCCACGGGGGTTTCTTCACCTCGCTCTCCATATTGTTTGCTATGTCCTGGGCACACTGGCCTTTGCACCAGCTGGAGAGCATTTCTGGATCTTGGCCTGGCTCACCCTTTTGGACTCAGCCCAAATGTTATCATTTCTAAGGTCACGACTGGCAAGATCTTCCCTGGTGACTCTCTGGAAAGTTCTTCCTTTCCTAGTAGCAATCACTTTCTACCTGCCATCTCCTTTCTTCCCCTTGATTGGTTTAAAAATAAGTGCTTTTCATATCTAAAATCACCCCAGTTAGTAGGTTTGATTTGCTCTCTCAGTAACTCTGGGATTCTGTACACTCAATGCTATTCATCTTTGGCTTCATGTGTACTCATATGAGACTTTGGTATTATTTTTGTGAAATATATGTAGAATGAACCAAATAAAAAGTTTAGATTACACTTATTCAATTTTATGTAGAGTTTATATTTATTAATATAGTGATATTCTCTGTTTTACAAAAAAAAAAAACCCAAAAAAACAAAGCAAGATGATGGCCATGTAGTATAAAGCTATGATTATTTTTCATTAGTACAGTTTGGTATCTCAAATATTCCCACGTAGGGGACCTCACAATAAACCATAATGCTCTGCATAGACTGTCCTTTTGATACGCTTGCTATTTTGTTTTGGATTCTCAGTTTTTTCCTCATTTGTAGGTGGCTCTGTACTGCTCTTGTCAGAGTCAAGTAGATTTTAAAAACTGCATTTCAAGTTCTGAAGATACAAAGGGGAAAAGACCTGAATCTGGTATTTGAGGATTTGATTTCCAGTTGGAGAGATCACTAGTAACTGGAGAGTCTAGGGGCCATGGGACAGAGGTTGTTCTGGGCCAGTCCGTCAGGGAAGCCCCGAGGTGGGACCGTGCATCTCTGGCCAGAGGAACCTGCGAAGTCTTCTTACAAAGAAAGGTAGCAGTGTGATAATTCTTGAAACACAGAGAACTCTTTTATGGCAGAGTTAAGTGTCCACTTTAAGGGGAAGATAGAGAGCTAAGAGAGCTCAGAGAGTTTAGGAAACAGTTTTATTGGGGACTTTGTCTCAGGAAAAACAAAAATATCATCAGGCATCAGAGTTAGGGTCTCTGGAATTCAATTGTTTGAGAATGTTAGTTTAAGAGCCGCTCTCTCTGAAAGAATAATCCTGTCCATTGATTTCCAAGACTAGTTTAAGAAAACCATAATAGCCACTTCACAACTCCTTTGTTTTGAATTTTCCTTCAAGCATACATAAGCTCATAGTATGGAATCCCTGCCCAAAGGTTGCAGTTTCTCAGGCGTGGATCAGAGATCTCTTGAAATGAGCAGTCTCTGATCCTGCTCTTGGGCATGATATTGTGATGGTAGCACAGGCCTGGCAGAAACCTGAGGCATGTCCAATCCACATCTCGTTTCACTGAGGCTGAGTCTCTCTGTCAGCCCTTGGCCGGCAGAATGAGAGGAGCCCTCATGTGTTTCTCATTGTAACACAAGTTGATGCTATGCTGTCATGGGAGTCGACCAGTTGTACAACAGCAGTTGAAAATATGTTGGATGTGGGGTTGTATGTTATGCCTTTTATAAACTGTAATGTCCCTGGAACCTAAATTACCAAACCCTCCGTACCATAGGATGCAGCAAGATCTACTTTTTTTTTTGAGGCAGGGTCTCATTTTATAGTTCAGGCTGGCCCTGAGCTCAGCCTCAAACTCACATCACAGCAGACCTCCTGCCTCTGCCTCCCAAGTGCTAGGATTACAGGTGTGAGCCACCATGCCTGGCACTGTGATATGTAGTACTGATTGCTGCTGGATGTTAGTCTCCACGCCCAGTATCGTATGTGGTTACCAGGGATCGAATCTGGGCCCTTGTGCTTTCAAGACAAGCACCAGAACCACTGAGCTAAATCCCCAGCCCCTAAAATCTTTTTGTTTTACCAACCTAGTTTGATTGAATATCAGAGTACTTTGACCTGTATCAACATTTCCAATGAAACAATCTTATACTCCCTCTCCAACAATATGTTACCATAACCAATCATTCTTGCCCTATTTTAAGGAAATATTTAGATATGCAGATAGATTTTATCTACAAGGGTGTTCATTAAGCACTACTTATAATAGCAAAACTTGGAAGTTATCAACAATGGAATATTTGTTAGATACCTGCTGTGTATGACAGAATTCTTTCTAAAACAGTTCTAGAAATCCTCTTTTGTGTTTTTAGTTGCACACTCATGGATAATTCGAAATATTTACTTTTCATGGTCATTTTTTACTTTGAGGAAGAGCCAGAAGTCACACAATGTGAGATCAGGGGCAATAAGGTTGTAAAGACACACCGTAATATTTTTATGAACCTGCCTTTCTTTTGAATGACATGCAGCAGCAGAATTCACTGTCATTTTTGATCTGGTAAAGAACTCACCAAAGAACAGTTCCAGAAGTGTTTCAGAAAGTGGCAAGAATGATGGGAAAAGTGAGTTCAAAGTAAGGGAAGTATTTTGAGTGGTATTAACAGCAATGTGTTCTTTTACTTTAACCATTTTTTTTAAAATTCAATTTTTCACCATATATTTTGATCACACCTTATATGTAGCTCAGTGGTAGAGCACTTGCCTACTGTATGGGAGATAGTGGGGATGTTTCCAGCACCAGAAAAGAAGAACACACACACACATGCACACACACACACACACACACACACACACACACACACACACAGCCGTGGAAATTTATGGAGGTCTGTATTAAAGGTGCTATATAACTAAATTTAAAGCAATGTGATACATCATATCTAAAGAAGTGAGAATTGCTGAAGTCAAACTAAACTGCCCTGGAACTAGGATGTCATTAAGCACCAGCGGAGCATTTATTTAAGGCAGCATTTGACTAAGCTAATTCCGGACATTTCTCTCAACTCCTGTGCAGATGGTTTTAAGTTGCAGGGAAGATTTCTGGCTTGGGCCAATTGAGGGAGTGTACATAAACATGGGATTTATTTTGTCAGGGATGTTCTTGAGAGGCTCAATTCTTTACTGATCCTTTTTGTTCTTTGTGCCCATTTGTTTACTTTTGAAAATACCCCTGTAGATCCTCACTCGAGTGAAAAGGAGATGTGTTCTCAAGGCTGGGCTCAGTCGCCAATCAACAAGGCTCTAAGAATTGAGTATAAGTTCAGTTACTGTTGTTTTTAACATTCCACTAGGTTGGCTTTCTTTCTATAAATGAATGCCTTGGCTTTAAGTATTTTCAGAAATTCCCATCTGTGTTATATATTCTGTGTTTCTCGTGTGGTAGAAGGCATTAGTAATGTTTCTCTCCACTTGCCAGTTTCTCTCATTTTTTTAGCCTGTCTTTGCGTGAGGCTCATGATGACAGAAGTTCTTATGCATCACCTTGAACCCTCCAGGGAATCTAGGGCACAGGGACTAGAAGGGGTCTGGATTGATTCTATTCATCCCTTCAGCGAGGGCATGAGAAGAGAGGAGATTTACTGTTAAAGTCCTAAATCAGATCTGGCTGTTAAAAGTTTTTGTTGAGGATTTAGAGAGGCTGAGGCTCACACTGAGTGCCATCTGGGAGGCTAATCCGCCACGCTCTGGAATGTGTGTCTCTCTCGCTGTAGTACTGACACAGTGCGACAGGTGGAGGTGAGAAGTCTCAACTTTGGCTCTGTTTGGGGCATCGGAGGTGGGTGTCATCACAACCACACCAGCATTCAGAGGTAAAAGGTATCTGTGTCCACAGAGACACATCCTGTACCATCGACTGAGATGGAAAGGGAGGACAGGCAGTCCGAAATGGTGTCTGTTTACCCTCAATACCCTTGAGCATCGATGCTTTCAGAGTTTAGGCTGACCCTGTGGCCTAAGGAAAAGCAAACAGTGGAGGCAACAAGAGGCTGAGAGAGTTTTCTGGTCCCTTTAAACCAAAGAGGACTCAGTTGCCCTAAGAAGAATACTGCCAAAATGGCTGCCAAATTGGTTGCCAGTGGAGACCATTGGAGGCGGTTTCTTTCCACCTAATGACAGCTTGTCTGAAACTCTGAAGGAGGCCATTTATATATTCCAGATTCTCATTCCTGTATCTGAGAGTAGGCTGAGTATGTGGTGGCAAAACAAAAGGCATGATGTTAAGAACAAGTTCTTGGATTTTGGCCTTAGTCAAACCTGGATTCGAATCCAGAGTTTCTTATGTATTTGATTTCTGACCTCAGGCAAATGGACTGTGAGTAATGTCTACCGTAGTAGTTGCCACTTTAGAGCTGCTATGAGGATTAAATGAGATAAGGTTAGTGGCCTGCTTAACAAATACCTAGCTCATAGTAAGCACTCAGGAGGGACACTTATTAAAATAGTAGTAAGCATGCTAACATCACCATTAAGAGTAGCAGCAGGTGAAGTTTATTGGCAATTCTAAGGGAGTTTTCCGTTGATATTTGCCTTTTTTTCCCCTGGAGATCTCAAAATAAAATATTTGACCAGTGTCATTTGTTTATACAATGATAAACTCTTCTACTGAACACTGTGGAGGAAATAGGATGGTATAAAATGTATCCCGTATGCTTACATTCTCATGGTTGTGTTGGCTAGAAAAGAAATAAAAGTTGATATGTAGATATAAAGCAGAAAGAGGTCAGTAACGTATAAACAAAGCTGCTGGGGCTTTAGCTATTGCTGTTTTGGCCAATATGATCAAGATGGTTTTGGGTTTGGCTTTGAAGGATGCACTTGATTTTCTTCTCTTAGATACACAACATTCCAGGTAGAAGGAGTACTATGTGCAGAGGCCTAGAAGTGGGAAATGTCAAACTTTCTGGGAATATGGAAGTGTTTGATCTAAAGTTAAATGAGGAGCAATTTTGCGAGACGTGAAGTGCAGTGAATTCATTTTAGCCAAGAGAGGACCCAAGTTGGTCACCACGGTCAGGCAGAGCCTCAGCTGCTCTCATCCCATTTCAGTGTTTAAGGTCAAGTGAAGTGATCAGAGTCATGCACAAAAATCCTGACTATAAAACAACCTGGGAAGTTCCATAAAAGACATTCACATACCTTGAATACATTGACAATAACTCCAAATTAGAAAATCCTATAGATCCAAAAGAATCTTAACCAGACCTCAAAGGATAGAGGGACTTGGAGAGAGAAAGAAAGAAACCATAGGCAAAAAGAGCAATTAAGCTAAAACTTGAAAGCTGGAGAGGCTCTTATTTTCCGGTGAACTTGGGCCATGTAATGCATGAAGACCCACAGATTGTATGAACTGGGGACAAAGGCAGAGTTTGCTATTTATCTCTGGGGGAAAATGGACATCTGCTCTTTTTTCACATCCCAATTTAGATGGATCTCTTGTAAGAAAAGTAGAAGGAGGCTGATTCTTTCATTCACAGAACAAAAGGAATGGTGATTATGCAAACATCTCTTAGATCACCCATGTGTCCTAGGCAAGTGAAGACTACCTGAGTCCTTTTCTTCTAAAATTCACTGTCTCAGGATCCAGAATAGCTGCCCACGTTGTGTGCTGCATCACCGCTACCAACCCAAACTGTACTCTGACCTCATCAGGAGAGAGTCACCTTCCACTGGAAGTGAACCAGTACCTCAGGACCAAAAATTCTGTACAAGGCAAAGACCTGGTCCTTTCTTCCAAGGTCTCGTGCTCTTGACTACGCCTATGCCACACAAAGGCACTTTTTATTGTACTGAAGATTAAATGTAGGGTCTTTTCACAGAGCTACATCCCTGCCCCCTTCTATTTATTTATTTTGAGGTGGAGTCTCACCAAGTCACTAAATTGCTTGGGTTAGGCTCAAAACTTTCAATCCTCCAGCCTCAGACTCTGGTAGCAAGCGCTGTTATTACAGGCATGTGCCACCATCCTGGCTAATGGCATCTTTTTGAAATTTATTTTTCAAAAAATGGGCAGAAGAGAGTCAGCCTCTATTAAATGTTTGTCATTTAAGCCTTCTGTTTTGGTCCTTTTTACTTGGCTGCCTCAGAGAAGAAGCAGTCTTAAGGGAGAGAAAAAGCAAGCACAGTGACTTCCAGACTGTTACCTAAGGATGACTTGGTTACACAATGGTGCCTTTATCTCACGTGTGAGTGTGTGTTGTGTGTTCCTCTCCTTCCCTGGAGCAGACTGCTGTGAAGAAACAGCCCCAGGAAGGCAGCCTGTGTCAGGCGGGTCCGCAGCTCTCTTTGAAGCATCGCAGTGTCTCAGCCTCTGAATTCTTAGGCACCTGAACTAATGCTAGTTTACCATTAGATTCAGCCAGTGAAATTCCAGTGTCGTATTACAATTAACAGTGACTCTGGTGGCTGTCATCACTTGCTCTGAAAAGAGGATCTCCGGCAAAAGCACGACACCGTCACGGCTGCTAATTCATAGGCATTGTGTGAACTACGACAGACCCTGATGCACCTTTTATGCTTATTCAAGTGAATAAAGTCTAGTGACTTAAAGGGAGTGGAGGGGGAAAAAAGTTTTAACACATTTATGTAGATGAGTCCACGAAGGGTCAACTCAGAAAAAAAAGAAGTTGTGTTAAAGAAAGTAATTAAACACAGGCAGAGAGATAGAATATTAGTGTTTTTTACAGAGTAAATGAGGATAAATTCTGTTAATTATGTGACTTCTTCTAATACTAATGTGATAATAAAGTACTCTCATTCTGGAGAGGCTTGTCACATTCCCAGCTAAAGCAGCGACCCTTCCACTAGGTGAGATCAAGAAGCAACTTACAAAGCTTTCTAGCAAAAGGCAAGAAATCACTGTTAAGTGGATTTTCGCTTCTCTCCACATTTACTGTGGAAAACTTCCACCTCACACTGTCGTGACAATGGTGGTGAATGGCTCATCTTATTGGAGGCATAAAAGCACTTCTGCTTACTTTTCTGTTTAGTTCTGGAGGGAAGAATCATGAGCGATACACATAATATAAGTAGCTTGGTGAGGGATTCTAGACCATTACTTAATAACGTCTGAAAGGTTACACTTGGAATGTTGGTAAAATGCTGATCTTCAGAACTTTGATAACAATTTATGATGAAATGAGCAGGTGGAAACTTGTTTAGGGGCAACAAAGATCCAGAACTTGATGGTTTGTAACGTCTCATTGTGGTGGGGACT